>ML806869.1:153910-164413 GCA_009831015.1 Picea engelmannii
TAATTAGTTGTTGTTCTATAAATTGGATGACTATTTTCTCATTTACATGGGTTAGAGGAATGGCCTCAGCCCATTTTGTGAAATAGTCAGTGGCAGTGAGAATGTACTTGTGCAATTTCAAAGAGTTGGGTGTAATTTCTCCTATGATAACCAGTCCCCATTTCTCAAAAGATCTAGAGACAGTCACAGGCTGAAGTGGGATTTCTTCCCTTCTCTCCTTGCCAACACTTATTTGACAAGTCTTACAATTTCTAGCATAAGCATGAGCATCTTTGAACAAAGTGGGCCAATAATAGTCGGCTCTCAGGATTTTATGAGAGGTGGTGTTCCCCACAAAATGTCCTCTTGCGGGACCGTCATGGATTTCATTCAACACTTTCTCGATGTCTTCTCGTTCGAGACATCTCAACAATACCCCTTCATAGTTGATCTGGAAGAGTACCGAATTTATAAGGCGATATTGCGCGGATTTTAATCTGAGGGCTCTGCTTTCTTTGGGGTTGATACTTTTGGGACAAGTATCGTGGTGTAGTAGATAAGCTAAATCCTTGTACCAGGAGTCTCGTCATGGGGAAATGTATGTTGCGTCTTCACTCCAAAGTGTTATTTCATTCTCCCACTCGGGATATTCATTTACTTTATCTTGGGCTTCAGTTGTGAGCTTGCACAAACCTTGCCCTTTTACTAGTTTGGAGGGTTTTATATCTAGTTCAAATTCTTGGACTACATCCATCCAGTTCCCTCTTATTTCTCCCATTTCTTGTTGGGTAAAAAAGGATCGGACTACAGGGTGCGACACAATCACCTTAGTGTGATTCTTGAGGATGTAATACCTAAAATGTTTTACTACTTTATAGACCGTGTAGGCCTGTTTGTCTATGGAAGGATAACTGATCTCATCTCCTTGAAGGTTGGTACTCATAAATGACAATGGGGCTTTGTTGTTTTCGTTGTCCTTATGAGTCAAAACCGCGGCTAGCGATTGGTCATAGGTGAAAGTATAAATATTAAAGTCTTTATTGAAATCGGGACTTCGTTACACCGAGGCTCGGTCTATGGCAGCCTTGATGTTGTTGAAATAATTTTTTCGCTCATCATCCCACTTAAATTCAACATCTTTGTGAATCATATTTTGTAAGGGTTTGATAATTTCGGTGAATCCGAGAGTAAATTTCCTCACGAAGTTGATTTGCCCGAAAAAGGACTACATGGCCTTCTTGTTATGGGGTAGCGAAAGTTGAGCTATGGATTTAATCCTTTCGGGATCTATGCAAATCCCCACTTGAGATATAACATGGCCCAAAAGTTTACCCTCCTCGACACCGAAGATAGTTTCCTTAGGATTCAATGATATACCGTATTTCCTGCATCTCTCAAAATATGAGTTAAGTGTTGGATGTGTTCTTCTCTATTATGTGAATACAGTGTTATGTCATCTAAATATACTACCACACACTTATTTATAAGTCCCTGAAAATCCATGTCCATGGCCCTCTGTAAGGTCGCTCTCACGTTAATTAATCCAAAAGGCATGTGTTTACAAGCAAAGGTTCCCCACTTGGTTCGGAAGGTAGTCCTTAATCAGTCTTCTTCTGAAACCAACACTTGATTTTACACTAAGAAACCATCCAGCAGAGAGAAAATCTTTGAACCTGACATGGTCTGTAGGAGTTTCTCCATCAGCAGGACGAGATAATTGTCCTTTTTCAAAGCTTTGTTCAGGTTCCGAAAATCTACGCACAGTCGAATTTCTCCCGATTTGTTTTTCACTGGAATAAGATTTGATACCCAGGTGGAATGTCTAACTTGGAAAATTATCTTTGCATCTAAAATCTTCCTTAACTCTTGATACATGGGAGGTTCCAAGGATGGATGATACTTTTGAAGTTTCAGTTGGAAAGGCTTCATTTTGGGCTTCAACTAGATGGTGTGTTGAATAATGCGGGTGTCATACATTTTTAAATCTTTATAGGACCAAGAGAAAACATCCTGGTATTGTATGAATAATTTGAGGTAGGATTTCCTCTCTTCCTTAGATATAGTTTTGTCGAGATTTACATGCTTTGGGTTTTATGGGGTCCCAAGATTTACCATTTTGTGGAGGGGACAAGAGATACCAGTCTTTTCATTTTTTGGTTCTTTAAATCATTCCTTTAGATCAAACAAAGTCGCTAGGTTAGCTATACGTTTTAGGATTGTGTGAGCCTTTGATTTATCCATACGTTGGCCTGCCCGAGAATCGATTTTTGTTAGTTGCTCTTGGAACTCTTCATCGTCGATGGCGAGATCTTTGAAATTGTCTTGATTGGTTAAGAAACTTATGATTTGTTCATCTCCTTCAAATACTTTCCAATTAGATATGTTATTAGGTACTGATGTATTGTAGAGAAGTTCCACAGTGAATTGGCAGGCTTCATAATCCTCTAAAGGTGATAGTCTGGAAGCGGTTGTGGCTAAGGAGTCGGCAAGAACATTCTTTTCTCTGGGAATTGTAGTGATATTGAATGCCTCAAAGAATTCTATTAACTGATGGACCTCATGTTGGTAGTTCTTAAGATGAGGTGAATTGAAATGTATAGTATTCCTTACTTGTCTAACAATGATTTCAGAATCTCCAAAAAATTTTAGTTCCTTGACGCCCAGATCTATGGCTTTCTTTAATCCTTTTACTAGAGCATCATACTCGGCAGTATTGTTGGTGCACTCAAATTCTAGTCTACATGAAAAGAAATGACGTTTACCTTTCTTATCGATAAGGATGCACCCTTCTCCTGACCCTTCTTGCGATTTGGATCCATCAAAATAGAGGGTCCAGATTTGCGAGCAACAATCTCTCCTTTCTCTCCTATCATCGAGGTTTTGTTCTCCAATATTTTCTTACGGTAGTCCTAGCATGAGGATTTGATGAGAGAGAGAATCTTCTATTGGCATCGAGGATTATTCTTGGAAGATCATTTCAGATTTTTGAGTAAGCGAAACATTGGAAAGGAGAGGAGCAAAGTTTCTGAAGTGAGAATCACAGGAATAATTTCCCAATATGGAAAAATCGGTAGAGGCAGGTTCGTTTGGGGTTTCAAGATCAGTGACCGTATTCTTCAGGTATCTCTCCCTATCAATCCTTATCATGTTCTTATATCCTTTCAACGGTAGCCAAAGGTGCACCCATTCTATGCTAAAATATCCATTTAGTTTTTCGGACCAATCTCAGCTCAATAATAGCCCATATGCCTCAGGGATATCCACCACAATGATGTTAATCACTTGCATGAAATTAGGATGAGTGGCTATCTTGATCATCATATCTTTGAGTTCCCCCATGACCTTGACCTGGGTCCTGTCCAATTGTATGACATTTTTATCACTTTTTAGAAGGACAACACCTATTTTATTACAAATGTCCAAGGGCATGACATTAGAAGACACCCCAGAATCCACCAGACAATTGTGGAGATTCCTATTGAAGACTTTGAATGTTAAAAGGAAAGGTGGTATGAAATTCCTCTCTCTCCTACCTCCTGAGTAGGTGTTTATGGTTGGTTTGCTTGCTAAATATGTAGGGGGTAGATTCTTCCTCTGACTATCACCGGTGGCCGGGTTTTCTACCGAATTCAAAGCTTGCAACAGAAGGTCATTTTGCTGAGGGATTCTACATATGTCCATAACCAGAACATTGGCTTTCAGCTTCTTCAAATATTCTACTACATTGTAATCTAATTTTGGGGAATCCTAAGTATTGATGCTTATAGGATTTTTACCGAGAGCGAAAGGTATTTTTGGGTGATCGAGAGTTAAATTACTTTGTGAGGCACAGTTGGCATCGATATCTTTTGGGCCGGTTTGACCCTTACTACGTGTTTGTACTTCCGATACCTCTACAGTTTTTTCCCGAGACTCAAACAGATCATTTGAAGGCGTGATCATGTCGGGATACCATATCAACATGGCTATGTCTTATGGTGGGTCAGCCTCTTCCTGATCGACAATATTCAAGGTCGAACTGCTGGATGGCTCGGTTAGGGAGACTTCATTCAGAAAATGATTAGCCATTAAATTCTTGGCATGGGACCATTGAGGGAATTCCCTTTATGAGTGGTTCTCTTGGTGGTAAGTACAGAAAGAATCATATGCAACATTCCCTATATCAATTTTTAGGTTGGCTAGGGGAGGTTCAATTGCTTTGAAAGGATGGTTTCTTTTAAAGAAAGGATTATAGGGCCTTTGGCCTTGGTTTCCCTCACCTTCATTTCTTTTCATATCTATAATCTCATTTGATAGTTTCTTGGCCATGCATTGCAGGTATTCTATATCTCCATTTCCCTTATCGGGAGTTGGTTCAACTGGTTTCCCCAACGGTCTCATCAAAGGAGCCCTCTTTTGGAGGGGGTTGGATTTATTTTCTCACTAGAGAGGTTTGGCCTTCTATACATCCTTTCATCTGGAACTCTATCATCTTGGCCTCTTCGAAATTCTCCACAAGGGTTTTCCTAGCGCCTCTTTTAACAAACATGGAAATAGAGGCCGGAAGCACGTTGGCATAAACCTCAATTTGCAACTCTTGGGTTGGTTTCACCACGGGATGAAATTTGTTTAGGATAATCGTGAATCTTTGATTGAAATCTTTGACCCTCTCTTTTTGGGTCATGGTAGTTGTGAATAATTCAGCCATTAAGGCTCTCGTGGTAGTTTCTTTGGAAAATTTGTCTAGAAAATCCTTTTGGAACTTAGCCGAGCTGGTTATAGATCCTACTAGCAAATTAAAATACCATGTGGAGGCCTAATTATCAAACATGTAGGGGAAAATTCTGCATACTACATCTTCATGTTGAACGTTCATAAGCCTGATCGCGAGTATGAATTTCTTGATATGAGATTTGGGCAACCCCGAGGTTTCAGGATCATACTTGGGGAGCAGCTTCTTCGGGTGCCGAGGGATATTGTGTACTCATCCAGGGATGGCCACGACATCCCCGGCCAACCAAGGTTTGTTGTATTGAAGTGGAACTTCCCTTTCCTCCTCATGACCGTTATTCCCTTCCATATCTTCAAAGTTAGAGTCAGGCTCTTCCTCTTCCGAAAGGTCGTCTGGCTTAGAGATATTGTCGGTTGGCGTCTCGGGTATTAGATCAAGAGGTTCTTGGATTTTGGTATTTGAAAAATCTATTAAGTCTTTGATGGATTGTACGAAAACTTCATCGGGAGTCATAACTACTATCATGCTTTGTTGTTTCCTTTGAGGGAGGATAGGAGTGAAAGGAAACATGCCGATTTGTCGGGCATAGGCTTTGGTAATTCTCCTAAACTGATTCAATTCGTCGTTAGGGAGGGCGTAAGGTATTTGAGTGTGAAAAGGTTCTCCCTCGGAATGGGGTGAGATATCCGCTTTGGGAATACTCAATAAACGTAGGCTGTCTGTAGGATGACTAGCCATGCATGTGGGTCGTTACGAATCTGTAAGTTGTTTGAAATGTTTATATAACTTATATACTCATCCATTCATTCTTAGACCCTCCTTATAGTGCTAGTTATGTTGACGGGGCCTAAATCCCCTGACTCAATAGTAGGAACCAAACCCACCATCGAGGCCCAATTAGACTCTGTAGCATTTGGATTGGAATGGTTCTCTAGATCTTATGATCCGGCCAGATGATCAATGGGTTGTTGTATCTTCTTGTTGGAGGCTCTTCCTTAGTTAGGACAATTCTTTTTCTATATTTCTCTTGGGTGGGGCTGGTGATGAGAGATGAAATACAGTATAAACCAAATTTAAAAACAACATGACAAAAGTTTAAACTATTGGGAAGAGGTCAAACTTGGTATAACCCGTTGCTCGAACATGCAGATAACGATTTTATGCCAAAAGGCCTAGTAATAATACATCAACCAAATGAACATCCAATTATTGTCTGAGAGAACTAATTAACAGAAAGAAAACACATATGTAATGAAGATCATGGTAAGAAAAATAATTCATCTACCATAACATTCATCACATAACAACACAATGAGTTATCTTCATCATTTAAAAAAAAGAACATCAGAACATTGCACCAGATAACTTGACAACAAAATTAATTTCCCTTACTCATTTACTTCAACGTTCATGGAACAGGAAAGGAAGTAATTCTTCTCCAACTCCAATCACATACATCTGATGAAAATAGCTTGTCTTTGGTCCATAAGGACTTCTCAATTCATAGAAGTCTCAAAATAATTATCAATAACCAAAAGAAAGAGTTCTTGCAACAACCATCGACCTTTGACTCACTATTCGATGTATCTATTTATAATATAAAGTTTAATAGTAATTAATGGCTAAATACAATTTGAGCTAATCAAAAATCACCACATGGCGTTATCATCTAACAGTCTTTCAACAATCCACCCAAGATGTTTCTTGAAAAGGGTGGCTTCTTTCATAATCAGACCATCTGATAAAGAGTTCTTCATAGGTGTTGGCCCATGGAAATCTGTGATGTTCCATTGGAGATGCATATATCCCTTTGATGTCTGTCGCGTGCGCTTGATACTTCGCAAGGCTGAAGTTCAATTGGTGAAACATGGTTCGGGATTTGATCGGATGTCCTATGAACTGTTTCACTTGCACTGGCTTTGCATTGGTGACCTTTACACATTCTTCAGCCCATAATGCATCTTGTTCGATGCATAACTTTATTATTTCATTTAGGTCTATCAACACATCGGGGGTGCCGAAATCGGGGAGCCCGACATACTTCATCTCTTCGGTGATTCAGTTTCAGTGTTTCTTTCGGTTCTTCGACGGGGTCATAGGAAAGACTCTAGTTGGTAATCAGGAAGGTTCTTCCTACAATTAAAACATAAGTATTTTAGCGATTAAGAAACCTATGATAAGACATAAACAAACAAAAATATTAACACGTACCTGCGTAGCTTGCTAGTCTCAGTCAGTTTTAATACTTACGTGATCTCAAATGCTTCCTTTGAGTGACATGTGAAGTCGTCGCTCCTCTTTGGTTTAAATGAATACATCAACATGCCATAGTGTGGCTAATCAAGTACAATAGACATGAATGTATAAATTAACATAGTAATTACTTGACCTTTGGGGTAAAAAAAAGGTGTCAAGGACGCGTTATGCACGTATGTGCTCCCAAGAGGTTAGATATCATACAAATAAAGTCGTTAAATGCCTCCAAAACCTGTACCACCAGGCATGCCAAGCATCGTTCATCAATAACAGAGGTTCGGAAGTTCAAAAGGATAAAAGGATCGAATTGCATGTTTTCCTCCAACCTCGATCGACGACGCTTTCATGTTCTGGATCACATCTGTCGATCAGCTGTGCCATGCCTATTTTTCAAACCTCATGTCACAAGGCATGGGTATTATGTTGGCACGCTTAGTGTCGCTCCTTGATTTCTCTATAATTTCCAGGATCTTTGTGAGAAATTCTACGTATATGTTGATCTCGTATTCCCTGGAATTTTGGTTTGGTAAGTTCATCTTGGTGAAGTCTCGTTCATAAATTATTTACAATATATGGATGCCTTGAGTTCCTTATGATTTTTCAATTATGGGATCCCATTCAAACATGGAACGATGTCTATGAGGCAACCAGAGTGCCAGGTCTTATCCCCAACGTGTTAGGGACTCTTTCTTGTTGGCTCCTTGTGCTCTTGAGGCTCCAATGAGAGGTACAGGTATCTTCCCGGAGGCAGTGTCGGCATCCACAGAGGATCTTGGGATGGTCGCAGATACATCTAAAAGAGCCATGCTGGAGACTGTGACTTCTTCAGGTCCAAAACCACAGAGAAGAGGAAGGCCTAGGAATAAATCTCGAGAAGGAGAGGAGGACCTTCCCAAGGCCAAACTGAGTGCACGCCCAACCCTTCAAGAGTCTGTGATTGTTACCAACCATTCAAAGTTGGTCAGGATTGCTGGCAAAGGAGGCAGGAGAAGAAAGGGGAGGGAAGAAGCATCGGGTACCCCCACCAAAACTTTTGCTCAGCAATTAGAGAGGGCTCAACATGCAATAGATGAGCATTACCAAGAGAATAGAGAACTGCGACGTCAAGTGGTGGTGAAAAACCAAGGGATACCATTGTCGCAAGGTCGCACAGGAAGCAACGTTTGGCTGCAAAGAAGACTTAGAGAAACATAAGACACGATTGTGCAGTTGCATGATGCGCAATAGATGGCAGTGATAGTGGAGCATAAGACATCACAGAGTGTGAAAGACAATCTGAGATAGGACGAGAGCACAGGAGACATATAGTTGGTGAGTTCTCACTTTATTTTCTTGGAAGTATTGTTTAACAACTCTTTGTCTTTCTTCTTTTATAAAATTTTGTAATCTTATGGCAACCAGGCCGGTTAGCCGAGTCGTCGGGGTTGTCTATTCGTATGTAAACTAGGACTGGTGGAATTTTTGATTGTGTATATTAAACGAAAGGAAGGTCTTTGAATGTATCATGCTTCTTTCAGTTGTGAATCAAACGTGTATTCTTATTCAAGTCTTTTACATAAATTAATAGATTTTTTTTTTGGATCATTGTTATTACGTCGTGAGTATATTAATGCTTTTCTTTGTAAAATCTTTGATATCAATTAATACTTCTGAGGAATTATCGACTTTGGTTATTGAAAATATTTAATCACGGCGGTCGGCAGTGTCACTTTTATTTATCCATGGTACTTACAATCGCACTTTTCTGCCGAACTTGAAAAGATTTGCCTTCGGCAAAATCCTTTCCAAGGCTGTTCATAAGAAAGAAATACTCTTATCGGCTGACACTGAAGAAGTTTGACACTCGGTTGCTTTGACTTGCCAAATGATTTTCGCCACCTTAACCTTTTGCCGATGTTGAACTCCTCAAGTGAGCTGGGAGAATTCTGGGTTGTTGATTCCTTGAGCAGTTGTTGTGTCCCTTAAGGTGGTTCTTTGTTGTATGTTTGAGAGAACTTAAGACATGAAACATATAATATAAGCGAATTATTAGTTTCAAACCAAGGTGAAAACAATCAAAGGTAGAAAACAAAGTGGTACCCAAAAGGAAATGGTCACAAAACTTTTAGGGTGTGTTGGGCACTCAACACTATGCTCATTAGATGTTCAAACATCTAAGCCATCTATTCCTCTAGATCTCCAAGGGATCATTGATAATCATTCCAAAGTATTTGAAGATATTCCCAAGGGTATTCGACCAACTAGAAATCATGATCATGATATTCACCTAATTTCTGGGATTGTTCTTCCTAACATCAAGCCATACAGATACCCTTATGCCCAGAAGAGTGAAATTGAGCACATGGTCGAAGAAATGATAGAGGATGGCATTATTATACCTAGAAAAAGTTTTTACTCTGCACCGGTGGTAATGGTATTCAAGAAATATGGCTCATGGCTTATGTATCCAGATTATAGAGAGCTCAACAAGATCACTATTAAAGATAAGTTTCCAATTCCCGTCATTGACAAATTGTTAGATGAACTACATGGAGCAATCTATTTCATAAAGTTGGATCTTCGTTCAGGGTATCACTAAATTAGAATGAAGGAAGAAGATATCCCAAAAACAACATTTCGAACTCATGAAGGCCATTATGAATTTTTGGTCATGCCTTTTGGACTTACAAATGCACCTTCCACATTCCAAGGGTTGATGAATTCCATTTTCAATCCCTTCAAAAAAATTTGTTAGTGTTTTTTGATGATATACTAATCTATAGCAAGTCTTGGGAGGATCATGTGCGACATGTTGACAAGGTGCTACAACTCCTAAAGGAGCAACAACGATATGCCAAACCATCCAAATGTTTCTTTGGAGTGAAGGAGGTAGATTATTTGGGTCATATTGTATCTCATGAAGGTGTCAAGGTAGACACTAACAATATTAAGGCCATGATGGACTGGCTGATTCCCAAAACATTGAAGAATTTTAGAGGATTTTTGGGTTTGACAGGTTACTACCGCAAGTTTTTTCGGAACTATGGAAGAATAGCAACACCTTTAACGACACTAACTAAGAAGGATGCATTTTCATGGACTCCAGAGGAAACTAAATATTTTGAACAACTTAAAGAGGTGATGTGAAAAGATCCTCTCTTAACCACTCCAGCTTCACAAAAACCTTTATTGTGGAATGTGATGCCTCGAGAAATGGAATTGGTGCTGTCCTAATGCAGGAAGAAAGGCCCCTGGCTTTTGAAATTCAACTAATCAAGGGAAAGGACTTACACAAACCCATTTATGAGAAGTAAATGATGGAAATACTACATGAATTGAAGAAATGGCATCTTTACCTAATAGCTAGGCACTTCAAGGTCAAAACAGATCATGATAGTCTTAAATACTTCTTGGAACAAAGACTATCTTTGGAAGAACAACAAAAATGGGTAACTAAGATATTGGGTTATGATTTTGAAATTGTCTATAAAAAAGGGAAGAAAAATGTTGTGGCAAATGCACTCTCAAGAAAGGATGAATATGTTGAGGCCTTTCTCTATGCTATCTCAATCATCCAA
>ML806870.1:15640-34349 GCA_009831015.1 Picea engelmannii
TCCCTAGGAGTAAGCCTAGACGGAAGAAGTTCTTGTCAAGGTGACAGTGTGGGCAAGAACTTAGACATTGTGTCTCCGAGGGCACACTAAGTGAGCAGGACTTAGCTCACGTCTGCAAGTGTGCATAAGGGCGACAACACAACGACTTGCTCAAAGTGCCAAAACGTCCCCTAAAGGAGTGACGTCATCATCTTTTTAGGGTTTCTAATGTGTTAAAGTGATTTTTTAATGAATTATTTGGTTAAAGGGGTAAGATAAGGGTTTTTGACCCCTTATCTTATGTTTTACCCTTTGAATGTGGACAAACTATGTGTTAGAATTTTTGTATAAATAAAGATCATGTGAATCTCTTTTCATAACATAACTCTCCCATTGTGAGAAGTATTTGGCTGAAATTTTCGCTACTCTTGGTGATTATGGTGTTTCTCTCTTGTGGAATGTCTTTTGGTGAATGGATGAGAAGTGATGCACACCCCCTAAAGGCCTGCTCTCTTGGCTCTTGGATGAATTTTGCATGGTAAACTAGAGTTTGTTATCTCATTTCTTGGATTAGGTAATGAAAAATCTGCATGTGTTATTTCTTTCTTGCTTATTTTTTGTATTGTTGGTGGAAACCCTAGGGAGGAGTATGTTAGATACACCCTCCATCATTGCTTCATCTCATTGTTAAGGTTATAAGTCTTTCTTTTTTGCAAGGGTTGCTAGGAGAAATACAAGTGTGTATACCCTTCTAGATTTACCCTGAGTTTGGTTGGCATACCTTAGGGAATAAGAGGATTTACACCCCTAGGGTTGTTGTTAATCTAACTTGTGCTTTAAAGACCCCATTCACCCAATTTTAAAGGCACTAATCTGAATATTTTTGCATTGGAAAAATAAAATAGTGCATTGGAAAACGTGAATTTTTGCCATATTAACTTTTTGCAATCTGGGTTTTGTTTCTTGTGCCTAGAGCACCTCTTAACCGCTAGGGCATCCCCTCTAAAGGGGTGTTTCTTGTTGTTGTTACAAACATTCATCTTCAACCATAGGGCTGCAAAAACCCTAATCTAACTTCTTTAATAACTCTTAAATCAACCACTGAAAGTTGCTTAAACTTTGCACACTTAAACTACTAGGCCTAGAGCATTTTTGGCAAACTTTGAGGGGGTTTTAGTGGCCGATCTTCTTGCTGTAATAAGTTGTTTGTTACAGCCATAAGGCTGATTTATATTGCTGCAGAAAGTGTCTACAACAGCCTTACCTTTTCATGCTAGTATCTTGGTCTTTAAATCTTGAGTTTCACTAGCTTTTTTAGCTAGTTTATCTCTTGCATCTTTCACTTGATTTCTAGCATTTGTTTAGCAGCTTATTGTGCCATTTCATTATTGATATATACTATTTATAACAGCTTCTATTAGGGACAGCAAGCTTAACTTGCTTGTCCAATTGATATATTGCATTGTATCCTTGCTTTTCCTTGTGTCTCGAGCAGGTATTATCTCTTTGCAGGTCACTCAAAGCTTTGGAAACCTCAAACTACCCTCAAGACTCATTACCAAGCTCCATTTTTCATCTAGCAACTCGACCTATAGGGGTATCCGTTCATACATCACATTTTTTGTCTCAATCCCCCCTAGGTCACCAGGATTCCCCCCTTGAGGTGACTACCTCACCTCTAAAGTGACGGGAACACCTGCCTAAGGTGACAATGGGTAGGAGCTCTTTTAGTTGTCGCCATTTTGGTGGTTGGGTCGGGCTTTGCCCAACCTACAACTTATGCGATAACAGGGCCGTTATTATTAGCAGCAAAGGTATTCAAAAGATGGTAACATGCTGATTTTTTCCTCCACTAGTTGACTAGGGGATGGAATCAGGCAGGTCGATTCAAGTAGACCAAGAATTAGTGATGTTAATGCATTTGGGAAAGGAGTGTGCATGCTGGAAATTTAGGAAACAACAGTGTTTTTGCCTCAAGAGAGTCATCCAAACACTCCAACAAAAGAAGGAAGTTGAAGGCCAAGTAGCGGAGGTCATGAAGGATAAAACTGAGGCCAAAGAAAGGGTGAAGAAATCCCTTCAAGAAAAGGACAAAGCTGACGGTATAGCACAGAAAACCCAAGCAGTTGTCCAAGAATTATACAAGGCCATACTAGAAGTGCCCATAGTAGTAGAAGCTACTATGGAGGAACAAGTGTTAAAGATCGGTGAAGTCATCAAGGGCTTCAGAGCACAGATTGAGGACTTACAATTGTGGAGCATGCCAGGAACGCCACTGGAAGTGCGAGAAGGCAAGGAGAGAATGGCGACGACATCGGTCGCCAATATCAAGAAAGTAGAGGAAAACTGCACCAAACTCTGCGAGGAGCGCACAAATATGGACAGAGTTAGCAGAAGATCCTAAGATGAAGGTTGTGAAAGCCCGATTAAGAGAAGCACAAGAAAGAGCACAACAAGCTTCGGATAAGATAACGACTCTTCCACCAGCGGAGCGTATGACAACAATTTTGGCTCAGCATGTTAAGATTTAAGCTAATATTAGGTTTCTTTTCAATTTACTAGATAACCATAGCATAGATAGGATCACTGAGAGAAACACAATCACAAGACACACAGCATTTATCCTGGGAAACCCTCATGGGGAAGAAAACCCAGCAAAAACTTCCTTAATATAGATAGCCAATACAATGCAAGACAATAAACCAAACACTAGAGAATATCCTCTACTAAGCAATGCGCCTCTCTTTCTTCCTTCTTCCGGCAACTGGCAACTGCAGCTTCCTTCAAACTTGCGCACTAGATGACTGAGTTGAGTGAGTGAACAAATGAGGCGCTGGCTTCCTTTATTTATACAAACCGGCAGGTGCTGAAAAGGTGTCTCTTCGTTGGGCAGGGCCGACTTGTCTTCTGAGTGGTTAAAACCACTTTAAATTGTCTGGGGGCCAACTTCTCAATTTGCATAATATGTTTAGGGTTTGACCAATCCGCAAAAGGGGATTTGGTCAATTACAATGCCCGACATGATCAATCCACAAAAGGGGATTGATCTAATGAATAATAAATCAATAATAAATAGAATACTCTTTGCAGTTACAATATTTAAACACTCCCCCTTAACAAGAAGGGTATTCTTCAACATCATCAGGAGAGAGAGAGAGAGGGCAGCAACATCAACAGCATCTGGAACACTGACTGGCATATCTATAAATCATCGGAAGTTTTTCTCATCATCAATATCATCATTCACAGTAGGGAGCTAGAATGGCATTATCGTCATCTGCATCAACATGGATTAGTATAACACTAATACATCATCATCAATAACAGCACAAGGCTGATACAACATCAACAACAACAATATCACAACACAAAGGCTGGAGCATCATCAACAACAAAAGCATCACAGCACGAAGGTTGGAGCATCATCAACAACAACAGCATCACAGCACGAAGGTTGGAGCATCATCAACATCAACACTAGGCTGGAAATATTCAACACGAAGTTGGCATCTCATCAACATCAGCACGAGGCTGGCATCACAACAACATCAGCACAAGGCTGGAAATCTTCAACACAAGACTGGCATCACAACAACATCAGCACGAAGCTGGAAATCTTCAGCACTAGGCTGGCATCACAACAACATCAGCACGAAGCTGCAAATCTTCAGCACAAGGCTGGCATCAACAACATCAGCACGAGGCTGGCATCAACAACATCAGCACGAAGATGGAAATATTCAACACGAGGTTGGCATCAACAACATTTTGTGGTACTCTGATAGATCCAAAGGATCTGCCCAGGAATCAAAATGATTCCCTAGGATATGAAATCCTAACGGAGCTACCACGTGGTACTCTGACAGACCCAAAGGATCTGCCCAGGAATCATAAGATTCCCTAGGATATAAAATCCTAACGGAGCTACCACTACTGATCAGGATACCATAGTATCATCCGCACCACTCCCCCTTTCGAGGGAGATCCTTTCGGACTATACCAAGCTTGTCTCGAAAGTGCTCAAACTTTACACGAAACAGAGGCTTGGTCAACACATCTGCAACCTGTTCATCTGTGCCAACACCTTGGAGTTTTATAGCTCCTCTCTACATCATATCATGAGTGAAGTGATATCGGATCTCTATGTGCTTCGACCATCATGGAACACATGGTTCTCCATCATCTTTATACAACTTGGTTATCACATAGAATCACGGTAGCTTCCATCTCCAAATCAAATAGATCTGTCAAAAACATTCGAAGCCATATGGCTTCACAACTAGCGGAACATGCAGCAATGTATTCTGCTTCTGTCATGCTGAGAGAAATACTTGATTGCATCCTACTCTGCCATGAAGTCATGGCTGACCTCAAACTGAAACAACATCCTGAAGAGCTCTTTCTATCAGAAACACTTCCAGCTCAATCTGAATCGATGTAACCACTCAGTCTGAAGTCATGATCTCTAGTATAACAGAGACCAAAATCCAACGTACCCTTAAGGTATCTCCTCACATGTTTTGCATCATCAAGGTGAGAACGTTTGGGTTCTACCAAATACTGACTCAAGGTGTTCACAGCAAAACATATATCTGGCATGGTGTTCGCCAGGTCCAATGATTTATCTGTACAGCATAGCATCAACCAATTTTGACGAAGTGTCAACCAGGAGCTTCAACTTTGTTTCCATGGGTGTATTCATGGATTTGCACTCCAACGTATCAAATCTCTTCAGTATTTCAACTACATACTTCCCTTGGTTAAGGAAGATCTTCTCTAGGCTCTGCCAAACTTCAAGACCTAAGAGATAAAGCATTAGGTCTTTCATCAAACTCTGTAGCGAGCTTCTTCTGCAATCTGTGATGTGCTTTCCTTCATCTTGTCAAGAATACATCATCTACATATAGTAGTAACATCACCGGTTCATCATTCATAACCTTGAGATAAAGGTTAGAATCAACTTTACTCTTGGTAAAGCCCAAGCTCGTCAGGTAACTGTCAATTTTTCCATACCAAGCTCTAGGAGCTTGCTTCAACACGTACAGAGCTTCCATCACCCGGCAGACATGAGTATTTCTACTTTCAATCTTCAAATCAAATTTTCTCATTACATTGTACCAATCTGGTACACTTGCTCAGTTGCAACTCAATCTGCACAATCATGTGCTAGCTCTATGTGCTCTCTGCAAAGCACTATCTATCTCACTCCCTGAGAGTATATCCTCTCCTCTTTCTGCAATTGTTCCTTCTGGAACTGGAACTATGCACCTGCAGCTACTCTGAGGCTGAGAATGATTGCTTCATCCTCACTGTGGTTGCTGAAAAGTAACTCCTCTTATTCTATCACGGTAACAGCTTCATCTGAAACTGAGAGTGGCTCAATAACAGATACTAAAGGTAGCTCTTCTTCTTTCATGGAGGTAACTCTATCTTTCATTGTAGTCATGTCTCCATGACCCAACTAATGTAATGCACCAACTGCCACTCAATTTTAAATATGGGGATTGCTCCCCCTGCATCTCATACTATTTATGAATCATGGTTGTTCTGGTTATCTTCATAAATATTGGAACTATTTCTTCAATTACTGGAGTATGTGTCTCATCATAGTCTTCTCCCTCTTGCTGGGAGAATCCTCTAGACACACACCAGGCTTTGTACATCTGCAACATGCTTGTTGGCATAGGGGCAGGCCCAGGGTTCAACGCTACAACAACACACCAACAAAACCCTAACTACCGGCCCTTTCGGCAACACCTGCGAAGCAGATGAAGTCTCACCCGAGGTAGAGGCAGGGTGGTTGCAGGACTCTAGTGTCTGCAACCTTAGCTGGGACACAGATCTGTCACTGTAACACCTTAACAGGGCACTTAGCAGTTATAGTTCATCAATATCCAGTCTTAGATTACAGCGCAGTTAAACCCTTATTACAGAGCATTGCAATATTCAACCAGATCTACTATATTCAGGCACTAAGCACATCCACATAGGCCAGATCTAGTATTCATCCATACTATTAAGCACATAGCATTAACATATCTATCTACCATTCATCTATATCAAAGCACTAAGCAAGTAAACATATAAACAACATCGATACATCGCACAAAGCAGAGCAACACAGCATGTACGTGGTTCACCCCCACCCTGGGACTACATCCACCAACTCTTCGTCTTCTTTATTAGCTTCTCTTAATCTTCTTACATGCACAGAGCCTTAAGATCAACTTCGCAAAGGACAGGAGATCTGCGCACTCTCCGCTAGATCCTCCTTCTCTGGGTTACAACACAAAGTCTCTTCACAATCTCTTACATTCACTTGCACTTAGCCTTGCAAGTTTCACACAGCATGCACAGAGCTCTTACAGTCCTTCAATCACATAGATCGAACTTTAGCACTTAGCATCCCCCCTTCCTCCTTTTCTTACATCGCCTAGCTACTTTATTTATACATTACAAAATCGGGCCTAAACATGGGTAAACCCATGGGCCGACATTCCCATACCCGTTACATAAGCCCAAAACCCAAAAAGCCCTAAAAAGGGGCCGAGATACCGCGATCTTTTCTTCGTCTTGCGCTCTGCCTTCAATAGCCTGTCGAAGTCCCAAAAATAGGTCAAACATAACCAAGGATCGTCAAAACTTAGTCAAGGGCCAACAGGCCCCCAACACTCACCTGTGACTCGTCCCAAGTCACTCTAATCTGGGTAGCTCTATTTCAAAAGGCTCGAGCTTGGCTCGAGCTGCTTCGACTTGTTGTTGTGCCACAGCCTCCTGTTCAGCTAACTCTTGTATGATTGCTTCGTTGACATGTCCCTCTAGGTGTTGTTCAGCTGCAGTGACGACTTGCTCCAGTTCTGCTCCTCGACCTTCGATCTCTGTGAACAATTGGTAAGCCTCATCCTGTACATGTTGGAGCCTCTGAGTCACTTCCATGACTTTGCTATGAATGGTGTGGACCTGTTGTTGGGCAATGCGCTGCTCTTGGGATCGCTTCATTCTTTCAACAGCTGACAGGGGCTTCAACTATGCCTGTATTGTTTTTGCTTGCTGCTTTGCCTCCTAGAGCTGTGACTCCAGTGCCTTTAGTTCTGGATTCTCAGTGAGTTGCTCATACGTCTGGGCATTGCGATCATTTAGTTGCTTGCATTCCATGGCAAGGGCCTTTATTCTCTCAACTGCGCTCCGGGCAGTTGCTTCTCTTTGATCCCTTACATCCTGCAGAGTGTCGGGCACTGTGCGGAGCTCTAAGTCTGTTATTCTTTGTTGTAGCTGTTGGATAGCTTCTGCAAGCTACTCTACTTGATGTGCGACTCGGTCTTCTGCATGTGGCTCTAAGCCTGTCACAAAGCAGAGTGCTCTGTTGACTGCTTCTTTCACTTCGAGTTGCTCTGCGAGAAACTGCTCTTTTTCTTGCCGAATCTGTGTTTTCTCCTCTTCCAATTTTGCCTGGAGAGCAACCTTCTCCTGCTCTGCAACTCGGCGTTGTTCTACGAGCACTCCTTGCACTTGCTTCAAGGCCTGGGTGACTTGTTCTGTTTCTTCTTGTGCGCGACGAAGGCAAGCTTCGACCGCATCAGCTAGTCGACGGAGTTGGGCTGGCTCATCTCCGAACTCAGGTTCTTCCGATGGCAGGGGCGTAGCGGACACAACGCGGCTGGACTGAAGGGCCTGTTGTACCCCTCGGAGTTCGATCTCGATCCTGTCATACATTTCCTCCTGCTTGGCTTCTTGTTTCTCCAAGATTTCCTGCGAGGCGTTGTTTACAGCTGCGATGATGAAGTCAAAATCATCGGTAGTGAGTACAGTCTGCATCTTGGTCAAGGTGGCTCTGGATTTCTTCCGGGAAGAGGGTTTCAGGGGAGAAACCTTCCTCTTCTTTAAGGGATCAGTCTCATCTCTAGGCGATGTTACTTCGCCTTGCTTTTGCTCATCTTCCTTGCCATTTATTTCTTCCACTTCGTCATCACCCCCTCGGCCAGATGATATTGAGGCAGTCTTTTCTGAGGCGTTGTTTAAGTTTTGGACCTCTTCGGTCTTCTTCCTTTTGCTAGGTCCGAGTGTATCATGTTCTTTGTGCATGGTCTCTGGGCTGTCAGGGTCAGACATCTCTGCAGGGTCTGCGGGAATAAGGAGGTCTGCCGACCAATCCTTAATGATCTCCTCAAGGTCCTCTTTCGTGAGCTTGTAGTACGACTGAAGCTCCTCCTTATGCTCGTCTGCTCGCGCTGTAATGTAGATGAAGTGTCGATCTGCGCGGAACTTCATCAGGGGTCGAAACCTCTGTAGGGTGTTTGGAGTCATGCGAAGTTCAGCTTCGATGGCTCTCTTTAGCTAGAGGTAAAATGTATGAAAAAATGCGTTCGACTGCCACTGCTTCCCCATATCGCTCGAGTACCAGAGTGTGGGGAACTTCGCAGCAAGTGGCTCGAATGGCTCGATGTCCAGGAAGGTCGCACCTTCCGGCATTTCCCAAGCAACAAACGCGATGAGGATCAGGAGCCAGCTAAAATGGAATTCATAGCCCTGATCATGTGCTTCGCGGCAATCCAGTTCACGCTGATTAACTAGGTACTTCGCCCAATTCATCTGTAGACCTTCCACGCACTTCCCTGCAAGATCAACGACAAATCCTGTGACCTGCGTGGGTCGGTTCTTCCTTACTAGCTTTCCTGCAATTAATTGGCATGCTAGGCGCACTGCGCCATTCTGGATGGAAGCTACCTTGTAGCCTCGCGTCCCCTTCTCAACATCGTCGTATGTATCCTTGATCTTTTGTGCTAGTGCGCGATCTGTGGCTTTTCCTGGATAGAAGTCCTACGGATCAAGTCCTTGCATACTCAATCCTATGATCCTATGGGTCAACGTCGGATCGACTGTAATACGGCAGTCGAGCCATAAGTAGCTGCCATGGTAACATGAAAGTAGTAGCTTGACACAGGCGTTAACTTCCTGGTGCCTTACGAAGTGTGGGATTTTCATTACATTCAGCAGGGTGGACTGCGCGAGGTTCATTGTCCACGGCTGGGGGATTATCTTTGAATTCTTCCCCTTCGTCTTGGTCAAGTATTTGTACGGGGCAAGCATGTTATGGTTCTTGCAATCTCTGAGGTTGAAGTCGTTGAACTTCAATGCTGCGATCTTGTCCTGCTGTGCTCTCACTGCGCATATCCCCTTCGAGAGGTACGCAGTAACCATGGTGTACTCAAAATCTCTTGGCACACTATCTCGACTCACCGCACCGGCCAGAGACGGGATGTAGTCGGGCAATATGGTCGGGATCAACTTCGCATTTGCTAGGTCATCTTTGTGCTTGGTTCTCTTCTTTGTTGTTGGTCAGGATGGCCCGGATCCGCGAACATTCGACAAAGAGGCTTGCACTCCTCTCGTCGACGATGCTTGTACACCCACAGACATTACTCTTTCATACATTACTCTTTTAATCATGAGGTCAATGAGTACCTCCTTCACAGACTCTTCGACTACACTAAGTTCTTCGGACATACGCGCTCGTGGTTGAATCTCTCGAGTTTGAAGAGTAACTAGTCAATGCAACGGGACGGATGGTGATAGCGTGATGATCACTGTGCGGAATCAACTAATCTGCGGGCTCAAATTCACGGTTAGCAAAAGTGTTCTCGGTGCCAGGCTCGACGGAATAAATAGATAACGAGGCAACAGATCTCTCCAACGAGCGAGAAGCCTCCATTAACTCAATTATGTCCATTACGACGCGGTCCCAATGGTCTGATGGAGAGCTGTCTGACCATAAATGCCTTTCTACCCGTTCGGGGTGTCGGTCTAATGGTTATACTGTTCCCAATGGCTATATTGCTTCGCTATGGCAAAGTGCCATGTGGCGTTGTTCTAATATCCCGACGAAGTTCTAGTTTTGCAATTTTTCCTTCTGCAAAGTTCCCTCTGGGACCTTCTGTAACTTTTCAATCTTGGCACTCTTCTTACTGACCTTTCTAGCCTTTCTCCCAGTGAGCTTCGCATTCTTATCTTCTTTTGGCATAGTAACTATGCACTGTTGAGATTCCTTCCTATGATTCAGGGGCAATACTTCTTCTTTATCTGGGGTAGGTGCTTCACTCTTCTATGAGTCTCCTTGTGTTCTTGAACTTCGACATCCAAATCTCTTGTGTTAAATAGCTTTGGTCTGTTTTCTTGTTCTTTAATCAAGTGCGTGATCCTCCTAGTCATGAAATCTCTCAACTCTTGCTTCTTCTGCTCTAAGACTTCTTCTTCTTTCCTTCTGGCCTGATCTCCGTCAACCCAAGGTTTTCCTAGTAATATAGCAAATGGGGCGTTGTTCTCAGTAAATTTAACAACTTCAAATTCTTCCTCTGTCAAAGTTCCATGGGCACTCATAGATATTTGGGTGAGCTTTCCACATAGGTTTATCATCTTTCCTCTGAATAATCTTATTCCTCCCAATGAAGGAATCATAGCAGGCTTTCCTAAAGTTTCCCAAGTTCTTTCTGTCATAATATTTACCTGTGTTTCTTCATCCAGAACACGGTCAATGTCGAAGTCTCCTATTCTTGTTTCTATGCACTCTTTTTCTTTGAAGATCTCTGATAAGTTAATATGTCGGTGATCATTCAGGGTTTCTTTCATTTGCAGCAATATAGTCTCTGATTCTTTCTGGGGTTCTGCCATGGTCTTAGTTGCTTGACCTTTCTCATGGTTTTCTTGTCTCATATTCATTTTTTCAAGCTTTGCAATCATTCTAGGGCAATCTAAAACTTCATGGTCCATAGCCTTACAACAGAGACAACTAGGTCTTCTACCAGGACATTCCTTAGCCAGATGTCTCGGTCTTCTGCAATCGTAACAAAGAGTTAATCCTCTCTTTCTCTTAAATGATCCCCATCCTCTCCTGTACTACGCACTAGGATCATGGTAGCTAACCTGCAAAAAATTCTTTCTAGGATCATGCATCCATTTGTTAGTCCAAACATTCTCTCTATGCATCGGTATAACATATCTTTCACTATTGTTATCAGATCTACTCATATCAAATCTTCCTTCATTTATCAGTGCCCTAGTTTTCAAGCTAGGACAAATCTTATCAAACATACCTAGATCCATACTTTTGAAACAAAAATTTCCACTTATCTTACTTTTAACAAAGCACAAAGCTTACAGATCTTACCTCTTTAAGAAAACATTCTCACTTTTACCTTTCTCAGAGCACAAAGCTTTCAGATCTTACCTATTTTCTTTAGATCTGACCCTTCTTCTTGGCACAGAGCTTCACAGGTCAAGTGGAATGTTGCGCACTAGGGCAACAGATCTATGCACAGAGCTTTCATAGTTTCAGGTCGGATCTTCGTACAAAGCTTCTTCTTCCTCAGTTCCCAGCAATCACAGTTTCAGTCCCGGCAACGGAACCATTTGTTGGCACAGGGGCAGACCCAGGGTTCAACGCTACAACAACGCACCAACAAAACCCTAACTACCAGCCCTTTCGGCAACACCTGCAAAGCAGATGAAGTCTCACCCGAGGTAGAGGCAAGGGTGGTTGCAGGACTCCAGTGTCTGCAACCTTGGCTAGGACATAGATCTGTCACTGTAACACCTTAATAGGGCACTTAGCAATTATAGTTCATCAATATCCAGTCTTAGTTTACAGCGCAGTTAAACCCTAATTATAGAGCATTGCAGTATTCAACCAAATCTACTATATTCAAGCACTAAGCACATCCACATAGGCCAGATCTAGTATTCATCCATACTATTAAGAACATAGCATTAACATATCTATCTACCATTCATCCATATCAAAGCACTAAGAAAGTAAACATATAAACACATCGATACATCGCACAAAGCAGAGCAACACAACATGTCCGTGGTTCACCCCCACCCTGGGACTACGTCCACCAACTCTTCATCTTCTTTATTAGCTTCTCTTAATCTTCTTACATGCACAAAGCCTTAAGATCAACTTCGCAGAGGACAGGAGATCTGCGCACTCTCCGCTAGATCCTCCTTCCCTGGGTTACAACACAAAGTCTCTTCACAATCTCTTACATTCACTTGCACTCAGCCTTGCAAGTTTCACACAGCATGCACAGAGCTCTTACAGTCCTTCGATCACATAGATCGAACTTTAGCACTTAGCATCCCCCCTTCCTCCTTTTCTTACATCGCCTAGCTACTTTATTTATACATTACAAAATCGGGCCTAAACATGAGTAAACCCATGGGCCGACATTCCCATACCCGTTACATAAGCCCAAAACCCAAAAAGCCCTAAAAAGGGGCCGAGATGCCGTGATCTCTGCTTTGTCTTGCGCTCCGCCTTCGACAGCGTGTCGAAGTCCCAAAAATAGGTCAAACATGACCAAGGATCCTCAAAACTTGGTCAAGGGCCAACAATGCTTGATCTGTATAGATCAATCTTGGAAGTCAATACTGACTTCTCTTCTAGTCTCACGGAAGAATCCATATCCTAGTCTTTCTAACTGGCTTCCTTCTCTGTTACTGAAACAAGGGAATCTTCCCAGAAGATTTCATATCTCCTAGAAGTTTTTGAAGCTACGATCTAGTCTTCTCACGGCATCTGTCTCCCAGTCTTGGAAGTTGTCTCTTCATCTGATCCTTTTTTAGATCAGGCTTACTCTCGATTTCTTCTGAGTCTACAAGGACTTCATCATCTCTTATGGGGTATACTTCGTGTTGAATACCAAGTCTAAATATGAAAAAACTGAGTCAGACTTCAAGTGAATTATGTTTCCTGTCAAGGTGGCTTCATTATCCTTTGAACAAGTCTACTGTGAGTTCTTGTTCTAATGCTCGGTCATCTTTGGAGCCTTCTGCTCCTTACAATCAATCTCCGTATGAGATACTCTGGATCTCAATAGATAGTTTCTTCTTCATCTTCTTTGGTACATGAATGTATATGGTTATGTACATAGTTTGCTTCATGTCTCATCTAATATGTTGCCTTCTGCAACCTTCACTATAGCTTCCTCGAGGTTATCACCTATGACCTGAAACAAGGTCAACAAAACAACAAGCAAGAATAGCACGAATAATCGTCACAGTAGCTCCTTTAGAGATTTCATTTGTGACATGTCTGAAACAAGGATCAAAAGTAAGAAATACAATACGAAATGAGATCAACACTCTTCTAGTGTTGTGATCAAACATTCATCCAAGGTAACCTGGAATCAACACAAGAAGTTTCTCCTAGAGGAGATGTTAGTTGTATCTGGTAAATGATTACATTAAGCATTTATCTCAATATGCTCACATGCTACCAAGCATAATGCTTTTCAAAGACTGCTACCTCAACTATAGTGTTTACTTGTAATGGGGTGGTTATCAACTTGTCATGTGCAACTTTGAATCTTCTCAACTTAATTAATCAAACCTGGAACCTGGAGTCGTGTCCTCAAGAATGAGTGTGTTGTTTTTCTTCCAAGTGTCCTTCACTCAAGATGACAAGTGTTTTCTTCAACCTGTCCTCTGTACTAAGACAATATGCTATCTTGACAGAAAATTGGGTTAGAGAATAAATTCTATGATCTCAACTTTAATCCATCTAATACCTTGACTTTAATTTTGACCAAAGGTTAGTATGATGGTCATAGCTTCAACATGCAACCAAGATCAAAATAATGTCATAACAAATAGATGCATATCAGAATAATCAAACCTAGGTTCCATTATTACTCTGAATGTGTTGGATCTTGAGATCCCTCTGGATCTATGGCAAGAGATCCCTTCTCTTGCAAATACCCTTTAAAGCTTAACAATTTAAACATATGTGAGTACATACCTCTAATAGCATTTGCAGGTAGTGGCACCATCTGGTAGGAGCGGTAATAATTACCAACTCTTTTTAAAACTTCAAGGGTGACTACAATTGATACCTCAACTGATACTGCAACTGCAACTTAGGGTTTTATGAGGAAACCCTAATTTTTCAAACTTCAAAGATACAGGAGCTAGATGTGTTGAGCTGAGGCGAGTAAGTTGGTGCAGTCAAATTTCTGAAAATCCAAATTTTACCCCTTGAAACTGAGCTTGTGGAAGTCTAGACTGGTACTTCTGGTACTGGTTCTGGTTTCCTAGTTTTCTGGTACCAGTGAAAACTAGGGTTTCACTTTCTGGGAGTTCTATCCACTGAAAAGGTGCACTCAAGATGCCAAAAGATTCACTAGGGTAGGGCGCACTTTTCTAGATGGGTTAGGCAAAAATTCCTCTCCAACAAAAAACCCTAATTTCTTGTACGGCAACAGTGACATTTTTCTTTATCCAGTGAAAGATGCTCTCTTCAGCGTAGCTCTGATACCATGTTAAGATTTAAGCTAATATTAGGTTTCTTTTCAATTTACTAGATAACCATAGCATAGATAGGATCACTGAGAGAAACACAATCACAAGATACACATCATTTATCCTGGGAAACCCTCATGGGGAAGAAAACCCAGCAAAAACTTCCTTAATATAGATAGCCAAGACAATAAACCAAACACTAGAGAATATCCTCTACTAAGCAATGTGCCTCTCTGTCTTCCTCTTCCGGCAACTGGCAACTGCAGCTTCCTTCAAACTTGCGCAATAGATGAGTGAGTTGAGTGAGTGAACAAATGAGGCATTGGCTTCCTTTATTTATACAAACTGGCAGGTGCTGAAAAGGTGTCTCTTCGCTGGGCAGGGTCAACTTGTCTTCTGAGTAGTTAAAACCACTTTAAATTGCCTGGGGGCCAACTTCTCAATTTGCATAATATGTTTAGGGTTTGACCAATCCGCAAAAGGGGATTTGGTCAATTACAATGCCCGACATGATCAATCCACAAAAAGGGATTGATCTAATGAATAATAAATAGAATACTCTTTGCAGTTACAATATTTCAACAAGCGGCAGTCATACTTGGAAGTAGAGAAGTTGAGAGATCAACAAAAGATCCTTCAACAACGATTGGAACCACTACAAGAAGAAGCAGTGAGGATCATGGGGGAACTGGCCATTGTGCAGGGAAAGGTCAAACAAACAGCATATGAAGCAGAGGAAAAACTCACATCCTTGACTGCGCAGGGAGTCAAGGAGATAGCCGTAACAGAGGCCACGATAATCAAAGAAGTGGAGGTAGCGAAGGCAGCCTCCCAAAATTTTATTGTGGCATGGAAGAGCAGGAAATAGGCCTGAGTGGCTCGGGACGAGCCACAGGTGAGTGTTGGGGACCTGTTGGACAGGCAGTTTTGGGATGTAATTTTGGTAAAAATCCTAAGGATAGAAAAAGTGCGCAGCAGAGGTGCATCCAGAAGGACAACACGCAGTGAGAGAAGAATAAAGCAAGGGAAGAAAGTGGGCATAAAGGAAGGATGACAGCTCGACAGGCTAAAGATGGAAGGACGCGCAAAAGCAGGAAAGAACTGTTGAGATTTGGGTACCTTGGAAAGTGGTCCTGTTATCCCCGTTTTTCAGGGATAACTAGGAGATCATGTCTCAAGGCCCACAGGTCCTAGACATGGAGTACCGAGAGCAGGATTGACCTGAGCATGGCCCTGGAGGGCCCATCCTTTTCTTCTTCCATCAGATTTGTCTTGTCATCAGCAGCAGTGTCCATCGCCATCGGCTTGGTCCTGTATCAGACAAGGTTCTTGCTTCATGAGGTAATTGGTCCAAGTATCATAGTATGTGTCACTTTTGATCATTAAAACATTTCAATATATGCATCTGATTCCTTTTATCTCTAACAACCGCTTGGATCTTACATTAGCCCACTTGACCATGCTCGAGGAGATTGACAGGGTATCCTAGCAAGCCTGTGCCCATAGGTCTGGGTTTGCCACTGGGGGATTTATGAAAAGCCATCGTCCGCTCCCATCATAGCACCACTATTTCATCTTATCTCCCGCTCACCTGTCCCATTCCCCTTGTTCGGGCATTGGGTTGACCTGTTTGTAGGATTGCACCTTATCTCGTGGGAAGAAGGGGCTAAAGGCCCAGAAGGTAAAAGCAGTTAGTAAAAGATAAAAGCTTAGAAATAAAACCTCGAGATGCTTCGCCCAGGGATCCCCGAGAAGGCAATAAAAAGCCTCTCAGTAAGAAACAAGAGGGACCCGAAAAATACAAACAAGACCTAGTCAAGAGGATAGGGGGTCTCATCACGAGCCATCCTATTAGGTTCATGGGTACCTAACAATATGACATTGCCACCATCTGGTTACCACACCAGGGCAGTGACCTTTGGCTGCATAGCCAAGGGAAAGGGGGTCTCATCACGAGCCAGCCTTCTCATCTCTGTGAAAGTACTTATGGGTAACACTGTCAACTCTGGTCACCATGCCAAGGTAGTGTCTTCTGGTTAGCCCTTGAATAAAAGAAAAAGAAGAAGAAAAAACAAATAAAAGAAAAGAATAAAGGCAAGAGCGAGCTTGGAAAAATTTGCATCCATGACAGGTACAGCTCGCCTTCTACAAAGGCACCCACAGATAACATCATGCATCCCTGGCTCTCACTTCACCTACATGTCTGGACATCCCCTAGCCACATCACCTCACTTACATGGCTTGGATGAAACCTTCCTGGAAACTTCCCCTTTCTTGTGGATACTAGCCCAATAGGACGTCTTGTCTTTTTCTCCAGTCATGTATTGTAGGTTTTTGTAATGTCTCTGAGCTATTGACTGATGTATTAGGGTCTTATGCATATGTTTGATAATATTGATGATGAAATGTGATTAACATTGCTATGATCTCGGTGACTGATGAGCCCATGGAGGGCGTAGCCTTTGATGTGCAGGATCATGCCCAACAGACAGGTACCATTTGGATCGGTACACATGGGGAGATGATCAATTCGGACCTCCATGGGGCTGAAGAGCACACCATATGGATGCTGAGACCCCATCAGGGGGCAGAGACAAGACAGTGGTTGATTAGGGTCTTGCACCGAAGAAGAAGAGGACGTTCCATCAGAGGCACTTTGGCAGTGCCTGGCCTAGGGGGAATGACCCCCTTTCCGTGGAACGTTGGCCTTGGAAGGCTCAGGACACCCCCATCCTCAACATGACGTCATCCAGCTTCATGGAGATTCATGAAGACAGACTGGGCCATGCTCCTGGATGTCTCATCTTCCCTAAAAGGGGCTAGCGCCTCCCTTGAAGGGGCTTTTACCTTTTTTACAGCTTAGTTAGGGTTTTAATTTGACAATTTAATGTAAAAACAGTATTATGGCCTTGTCAGCCCTTTTATGACCTAAAAGTTAATTAAGGTCATTGATACAGTATATATTGAGGAGTTTTAGCCTCATTTTGTCATAACACATCACTCACTCATTAGTGAGGTCTGATTTTAGCGCCCTACTTGGGTAATTTTGTTGGTTTAGTGAGGTGCACTTGTTGAAGGAAGGCATTTCTTGGCATTTTTTGGCATTTCTCTTGAAGGAAGGTTTACAAGTAGGGTTTGCATGCTATTTCATGGTGATATGTAAGTGTTTTTTCTACAAAACTTCTTGATTGAATGGTTGTAGTCTTATATTCTTGCATATGTTTATAATGTGTTGATCAAAAACCCTAGGTGACAAGCACACAAGTAGGTCCTTGTTTCATGTCCCCTAAAAGAGAATTTTTCAGCCATTAAAGAAGGAAGAAAGAGCCTAGCCATAGCTACACTCTTATTGCTTCTTCTCCCTGAGCTAGCCGTACTTTCAGAAGTCAAGAAGGAGGAGACGTCCCAGGCCTAGGTTATCTACACCTAGGGCCGTCCTTCTAGGGTTTAGTGATAGAGCCTTGTTGTTGCAACACTCTCCCTCACTGCACTCTCTTGTCTTGATTTATCTTTCCTGCTAGCCATTTTTGCCAAGTTAACCTAAGGAAGGAGGAGAGAGCACAAGGCCTTGCTTTAGCAACACCGAAGTGAGCCTCTCTCCCCTAGGGTTTTGATTCTGAAGCCCTGCCATAGCAGCACTTCAGAGCTCTTCCCTCCAGTCCTTTGCCATCCTCCTTCAACCCTTGCGTCCTCTATTAAATTGACTCCATAAGCCCTAAGGCACTGATCTTAGACCTCCAGCGTTGAAGTGAAAGTGATCAAACAAACTCTCAAACTTTTTGCTAGATTAAAACCCTAACTAACTGCTAACCCTAGGAATGTTGATGTCACCCTTGGTTATTTCATCTTGACGCAGCAACGTTTCATTTTATAAGCAATTAAATGATGTTTAAAGCATTTATTGAATGAGGGATTGATTGGATACATTGATTGCTACATCATCTTGATATTTATTGGTGGAGTGATATTATTTCATTGTTGTATTAACAAACATTGACTTCGTCAATATTTATTGTTATAATTGCTTATATATTGATATCAGATAGTCTTATGAAGTACTAACCCATTGAATCATAGCTTGCATTTATTGGTTTGTTGTTGCTTTGTTCCGGGCAGGTGTTCTTCTTTGGGCCTTCACTTCATTATTGGTTGTTTAGCCGGGACTATCTGTTTTGGTGATGACCTGTGAAGGGGGAACTTTACTTTCGACTTTTAAACTTTTGCCTCTTCAAAACTCCAGGTTACCAGGGACGTCTCCCCTGGGCCTAACCTCCCTAAAGAGAAAGAACCTCCCCATCGTGGTGACATTGGGTGGGATAGGTTCCTGTTACGCCAGTTTGGTCTTCTATCTTACATCCATTTAACCTAGCTACAAACTATGCGATAACAGGTCCCCATGTGCTTATGAGTCTCTAAGCACAAAGGGGGAAGACTA
>ML806870.1:54907-72788 GCA_009831015.1 Picea engelmannii
AGTCCTATGGGAACCAGCTTACTAGGGCATCTTGTCATTCCCCCTAGGTGTGGACAAGTGTAAAGGCATAAGGTCCAAGCACACATTAGAAATAAAAGGAATTAAATGCACATATTCAAATGTTTTGAGAATCAGAGTGACACATGCCATGATAACCGGACTCATTACTTCATGGAGCAAGACCCATTGCTGCTGAAGGACCAGGCCGATGGGATGGATGTTGTTGCTACTGACAAGGTGGAGGCGTTGAAGAAGAAGAAGGATGGGCCCTCCAGGGCCAGGCTCAAGTCAACATAGCTCTCAGCACTCCATGTCTAGGACCTGTGGGCCTCGAGACATAATCTCCTTAGTTATCCCTAGGCTAGGGGATAACAAGGCCTATCACAACCAACTATAAAACAATGGAGATGCCCTTCAACACAGAGGAAGGGAAGAGAGTTACACTTAAGGGAATGACAGGGGATTCACCTAGAATAGTGACAGCGAAAAAGATGCATGCCATATTCAAGCGAGAGGAGATAGCCTATGTAGCAGAATGCTTTATTATGGATACTAAGGGCAAGACCAACAAACCATACCCTCCAAATATACAAAAAATCCTTTAGAAGTACAAAAGAGTCTTTGAGCCTATTCCTCCGGGACAACCACCAGATAGAGGGTTTGAGCATATTATAGAATTGGAAGAAGGGGCCAAACCGGTCATTACTACACCTTACAGTCACCCAAAGAAGCATATAGACGAGATAGAGAGTGTTATCAAGGAATTGTTGGCTATGGGACATATCGGGCCGAGTTCAAGTCCATTCGCATCATCAGTTGCGCTGGTAAAGAAGAAGGATGGAACAATGCGCATGTGCATTGACTATCGAGGATTGAACAAAAGGACTATTAAGAACAGGTACCCTATTCCCCAGATTGACGAACTGTTGGATGAACTTCATGGTACAATCTACTTTACTAAGATAGATCTATGATCGGGCTATCATCAGATCAAAATGAGAGAACAAGATGTACATAAAACTGCATTCGGATGTCACTTCGACCACTATGAGTTTCTTGTGATGCCTTTCGGCCTCACCAACGCCCCTGCCACTTTTCAGTCATGTATGAACCATGTGTTCAACAAGCAACTAAGAAAATATTTGCTTGTCTTCTTTGATGACTTATTGATCTATAGCAAGACATGGGAAGATCACTTAAGGCATGTAGATGAAATTATGGGTATCATGGAGGAGCAATCTTTATATGCTAAAGAGTTGAAGTGTGAGATTGGCATGACCGAGGTTCTGTACTTAGGACATATTATTGGGGCAAAGGGAGTATAGGTTCAACAAGAAAAAATACAAGCTATCATCAATTGGCCTACCCCAAGGACACTCAGAACTCAAAGGGTTCCTTGGAATTTGCAACTACTACAGAAAGTTTGTCAAGGGCTTCTCCCAGATTTGCACTCCTCTGATAGACTTAACCAAGAAAGGGGCTTTCACTTGGAGTGATGAAGCACAGGTTACGTTTGAGAAAATGAAGAAGGTTATGAGTACTTGCCCGGTACTTTCCCTACCTGATTTCTCTCAACCTTTCATATTAGAATGTGATGCATCAGGTGCAAGAGTAGGGGTTGTCCTTATGCAAAATAGGCATCCTGATTATGAGAGTCGTAAGTTGAGAGGCCCTGAGTTGCTCTACACAATCTATGATAAAGAGATGTTGGCCATAATGCATGCTTTGTCCAAATTCAAACAATACTTAGTTGGAGCAAAATTTATAGTAAGAACTGACCACAATAGCCTCAAGTACTTTTTATCTCAGAAGGACTTGAATGGGAGACAGCAAAAGTGGGTAAGCAAGATTCAAGCTTACAATTTTGATATTGAATATGTCAAAGGCAAGAATAATGTAGTTGTGGATGCCCTATCAAGAAGAGCTTCAACATATTCTATGACAGAAATATCAGTAGATTGGAGACCATAACTGTTGGTGGAATACTCAAAGAACAGGTTTACATGTGAGTTGATGGATGGGCAATTACAGGATGACAGGTACAGGATCATAAATGGCATCATTTATTACAAAGAAAAGATCTATTTGGTACCCGGATCTACATTCAAAAGCAAGGTGCTCCAAGCCTTCCATGATGCGCCAATAGCAAGTCATCAAGGGTTCCTTAAGACATACAAACAGGTAAGAGAAAGGTTCTCTTGGAAAGGACTCAAAGGAGACATTATGCGCTACATCAAGGAATGTACTACTTGCCAACAAAATAAAGATGAGCACTCTCATCCAGCAGGACTCTTACAACCCCTTCCAATACCAGAGAACAAATGGGAGGGTATCTCAATGGATTTCATCACAGGTCTTCCCAGAGCGCAAGGTAAGGATTGCATATTCATAATTGTGGATCGGCTGACCAAGTTCAGTTGTTTCTTTGCCATCTCCATGGACTACAGTGCATCACAGGTAGTTGAGTTATTCTTCAGAGAGGTTTTTAGGATGCATGGCTTACCTAAGAACATTGTTAGTGATAGGGACAGCAAATTCATGAGTATCTTCTAGCAGGAACTGTTTAGATTGGTGGGCACTAAATTGACTCGTAGCACTAGCTATCGTCCCCAAACTAATGGGCAAACTGAAATTGTCAACAAATGGATAGAGGGTTACCTAAGGAATTATGTAGCAAGACAGCAGAAAGCTTGGGTCAAATGGTTTTACTTGGGGGAGTATTGTTACAATACCACCTACCACATGTCCATTGGCATGTCCCCCTTTAAATCTTTATACAATTATGATCCTCTTACTTTTGAAGAGATAGTATTTGGGCAAAGCAAGGCTCCTATGGCAAAGGAATAGATCCAGGTTAATCAGGACATCATTAGAGAACTCAAGGACAATCTCCATAGAGCACAAAACCAACAGAAGTTATATAGAGATAGGAAAAGGGTGGAGTGCACTTTTGAAGTTGGTGACCTGGTGTACTTGAGATTGCATCCGTACAAACAAGCATCTATCAAGAAGAGTGGTGCTGAGAAATTACAACCATGCTTCTATGGTCCATATGAAGTGCAAAGGAGAATTGGAGAAGTGGCATATGAATTGAAATTGCCCTCAGGTTGTAAAATCCACAATGTTTTCCATGTATCCTGTTTGAAAAGAGCATTGGGTCAACATGTCCTAGTTAATGAGACATTGCCACCAGTTGATGAAGAACGGTATCTACACTTAATACCTGAGGAGATCTTAGAAACTAAGGTGAAACAACTAAGGAGCAGAACAATTAAAGAATATTTGATTAAATGGAAAGATTTGCCCATAGAAGATGCTACTTGGGAAAGTGAATGAATGCTACAAGAAACCGGTTCTGGATTGCTTGAGGACAAGCAATTTCCAGCAGAGGAGACTGTAATATCCCCTTCTCGGTGACACAAGGGCTTTAGGACATAGTAGTCTAGCTACCCCTCTAGACTATAGTCCAAAACAATTAAGGGGAAGGGAAGTATGGTTTTGTCACTAAGAGATTTAAAGTTATATTATTAAAGTGAAATTAGTAAAAGGCTAAGGAAGAATTAAGTGACTAAAAGGAAAATTAAATCAAAAACCTTAGCAAGTGGGGAAAAGCAACTCAATAACAAATTAGAAAAAGGAGGTATAAAAGAAAGTGAAGGGTGCACCTCTCATCATCCAATTATCATTATTCACTTGCACTTTGCACTCTTGAGCTAAACAACTTATGTTTTGAGGGTTTTGGGTGAACAAACCCTAGAATCCAGCAAGGAGGTGAAAGATTCCTCTGTTCCTGGTTCAAGCTTGGCCAAGGAGGTGAAAGATCCCTCCCTCACCATTCTAATCCAATCACAGGTATTCAGCGTGAAATATTTGGAGTTTGAAGTACAGATCTGAGGGTTTTCCAACAGTAGGGCGCACCATTGGAAGAGAAGAAGTTTGATTTGCTTGGAGGAGGTTTGATCTGCATTTCTCCACTATTGGAAGTACATTGCTAGGGTCATAGCGCCCTTTTGCAGCTTTTACACCAAGGGTTTTCCTCTTAGATGATTTTATTTGGGTTGGGATGGATTTCTGAAGGAGGGCACAACTCCCATCGAGGATCCTCATAGATCTAAAGGAAACCTTTGGGGTTTTCACTTAAACTTGTATCCTCTCTACTCTATAGCCCCCGATCTACAGCTTGAGGGTATTTTGGTAGCATTTGGAGGCCATTTACTAGGAGGCCAAAATATTGAGCATTTCCAGCCAGTCAGGGCCGTACTAGTTCCAGATCCATCCAACCAGAGCCGTACCAACAAAGATCTGAAGGAATCCATTCAAGAAGGAAAGAAATTAATCTTGAAATCAGCTATATTCAGTGGGTGAAGACCTAGAGTCTCTATATCTTTTATATTGTAACAGATCTGCAGATCCATGTATGAAGATCACTTATTCTATTTAAATAAAGGTCAGATATGAAGCTTGCTATCTTTGTTTATGTGTTTTATTCATTATCATGTGTTCCATTCTTGTTGTGATGTCATCTATGCAATAAAACCCAGCAAAACACTTCAGCACATCTTTCTGTAATAGAAACCTGCAAAACAAAGCACCAAACAGCAAACAAAAACCCTAGTTCTTGGCCAAAATTTGGTTGGGGACATTACAGAATGTCTCAATGGGGTACCTCAATCCCTAGGTTGCGTTTTTGTTCATCTCAATGAAAAGTCACTTAACCCTAAGATCTAATGGTTGAGATTTAATCTTGGTCCATCTAGATCAACAATGGTGATATAAAGTCCCTTAAGTCACCCTTTTCATGAAATATTCCCAAAAGTCACTTTTAACTTTATATCTCATAAAGTTAATGTACTATGACCACTTTGGACATTTCCCCACATGCCAGACGCCAAGCCTATGTGGGAAACACTTGTCCAAGGTACAATTTTTAACACAACTATGCCTTGTCTCTGGCTCTTGGAATCTCTTAGTTGGATAGTTGTTAGTTGTATTGCAATGGTTTGGTTAGCATTAATGCACTTTTTTCATTTCTTATTCACTTAAGGTGCACATTCACCTCACTTCGTTTATTTCATTCACTATCCTATTTGTCTTAGAAATCTAATCTCAACCATCTTGATTTTTACTCAAAAATTATCCTTGCTATTCATTGCTTACGGGCAGCTCAAGAGTGAATTTTGTGGGTGCTAATAAATTGGATTTTATGCAAATTAGTTTGTTTGATAATAGCATACAACCCCTAGGGACATCCCCCTAAGACTAGAAAAGCACCAATCTAAATGGAAAGACATCCAATAGTGACAGGGCTGGTTGTCTAAAGTTGCTACGCAAATCTACCAATGCAGATTTGTGTGTGTTAACCCCCAAAGAGTATACACAATTGGAGGTACTTCCTCTTTTCTTTGCTCTCTCTTTCTCTTCATTCAATGCACATGAATGTCTCAATGGGTTGCCTCAATCCCTAGGTTGCCTTTTTGTTCATCTCAATGAAAATTCACTTAACCCTAAGATCTAATGGTTGAGATTTAATCTTGGGCCATCTAGATCGACAGTGGTGATATAAAGTCTCTTAAGTCACCATTTTCATGAAATATTCTCAAAAGTCACTTTTAACTTTATATCTCATAAAGTTAATGTACTAGGGACCACTTTGAACATTTCCCCACATGTTAGACACCAAGCCTATGTGGGAAACAATTGTCCAAGGTACAATTTTTAACACAACTATGCCTTGTCTCTGGCTCTTGGAATCTCTTGGTTGGATAGTTAGTTGTATTGCAGTGGTTTGGTTAGCTTGAATGCACTTGTTTTGATTTCTTATTCACTTAAGGAGCACATTCACCTCCCTTCATTTATTTCATTCACTATCCTATTTGTCTTAGAAATCTAATCTCAACCATCTTGATTTTTACTAAGAAATTATCCTTGCTCTTGACTGCTTACGGTTAGCTCAAGAGTGAATTTTGTGGGTGCTAATCAATGGGATTTTATGCAAATTAGTTTGTTTGATAACAGCATACAACCCCTAGGGACATCCCCCTGAGACTAGAAAAGCACCAGTCTGAATGGAAAGACATCCAATGGTGACAAGGCTGGTTGTCTAGAGTTGCTACGCAAATCTACCGATGCAAATTTACGTGTGTTAACCCCCGGAGAGCATGCACAATTGGAGGGTTAAGATCCAGCAAGATTTCATCAGATTAGTTCCATTACAAGTGCATCCAAGTCTTCACCATGACCAGAGCTTGCTTTAGAGTCAATTTCAACATATTCTAAGAAACTACTATTTTTAGCAAATTTTTTTTCAAGAGCCAGAGTTTCAGCCCACGTGTCGGATATGTTTACATATTCTTCGTCCTCACGAGCTCATGATGTCGATGAAGCCTATTTCGGGCGCATGCAAACAATTTCGCGACACTACTATTTTTAGCAATGTGCTTTTTAGGGCTTGTTATCCCCCACTTTAGGGATAACTAAGGAGATTATGTCTCGAGGCCCTCAGGTCCTAGACATGGAGTACCAAGAGCCAAATCGACTTGAGCATGGCCCTGGAGGGCCCATCTTTTCTTTTCTTCAACGCTTCCACCTTGTCAGCAGCAACAGCATCCATCACCTCGGCCTGGTCCTGTAGCAGAGATGGATCTTGCTCCATGAGGTAATGAGTCTGGATATCATGGTATGTGTCACTCTGATCCTCAAAACCTTTGAATATGTGCATTTAGTTCTTTTTGTTTCTAACGGGTGCTTGGATATTATACTTACCCACTTGACCATGTCTGGGGGGAATGACAAGATGTCCTAGTAAGCTTGTGACCATAGGTTTTGAGTTGCCACTAGAGGGGATTCATGAAAAGTCATCGTCCGCTCCCATCATACTTACCACTTTCCATCTTACTCCCGCTCATCCATCCCATTACACTGGTCCGGGCATTGGGTTGGCCAATTATTTAAGGGTTGCACCTTACCTTGTGGGAAGAAGGTGCTAAAGGCCCAGAGGGTAAAAGCAGCTGGCAAAAGATAAAAGCCTAAAAATAAAACCTCGAGATGCTTCGCCCAAGGATCCCCAAGAAAGCAGTAAAAGGTTTCTCAACAAGAAACAGAGGGACCCATAAAAAATAATAAAACAAGACCTAGTCAGAGGATAGGGGGTCTCATCACGAGCCAACCTATTAGGTCCATGGGCATCTAGTGGTATGACACTACTAGCAGCTGGTTACCATGCCAGAGTAGTGGCTCTTGGTGGCATAGCCAAGAGAAAGGGGGTCTCATCACGAGCCAGCCTTCTCATTTCCGTGAAAGTGCTTGTGGGTAACATTGTCACCACTGGTCACCATGCCAGGGCAGTGTCCCCTGACTAGCTTCTTGAAAGAAAAAGAAATAAAGAATAAAGATAAAAGGCATGAATGGGCTTGGAAGCATTTGCATCCCGGACAGGTGCAGCTCACCCTCTACAGAGGCACCCACAGGTAAGCCACGCATTTCCCTGCTATCACTGCACCCCTTGTCCAGACATCCCTTGTCCACCTCACCCACTAACATGACTTGGATTTGATTTCTCCTGGAAACATCCCACATCCAGTGAACACTAGCCCAATAGGACGCCCTGTCACTTCCTCCAAACTTGGCTTGCAGATTTGTATAATGTCTTTGAGCAGTTGACTGGGTAAAAGGGGCTTTATGCACATGTTTAATAAAATTGATGATTAGATGTGATTGACATTGCTATGATCCCTGTGACTTATGAGCCCATGGAGGGTGTATCTGTTGATGTGCAGGATCATACCCGACGGACAAGTACCATATTGGACAGGTACACATGGGGAGATGATTAGTTCAGACCTCCATGGGGCTGAGAACCCACCAGATGGATGTTGAGAACCCAGCAGGGGGCAGAGATAGGTCAGAGGGTTTGCACCGGGGAAGAGGAGGACGTTCCACCAGAGGCAGCTGAGCAGACCTGTACCCAGGGGGGTTGTGCCTTTTCCACCAGGATGTTGGCCTTGGAAGGCCATGACGTCACCCAGGACATTCATGACATCATCCAGCATTTGTGGAGGTTTTGGAAGACAGTTTTGGCACGTGTGGCTTGTTCTAGAGGCCCAAGGAGGCCTAACGTTTTGCTCCAAAAGGCCAACATTTCCCTAGAAAGGGCTAACGTCACTCTAAAAGGGCATGACGTCCTCATTATTTGCTTGATTAGGGTTTGATTATGACATTTAATGTAAAAACAATATTATTATGTATTTTGGCCATGTCAGCCTTTTGGTGACCTAAAATTAAATTAAGGTCATTGCTATTGTATAAATTGAGGGTTTTAACTCTCATTTTCTCATCATCTTTCACTCACACTTGTGAGAGGTCTGAAATTTTCGGCCCCTTTAAGGTTTTTGGCTGAAATTACTAGTGCGCACTTGTTGAAGGAGGCTTTTCTTGGCTATTTTTGGCATTTTCTTGGTGGAAGGTTTACAACTAGGGTTTGGCATTGATGATACTTGGTGAATGTAAGTGAAATTCTGCAATCCTTCCCTTACTTGAATGGTTATGGTTAGAGAGGCTTGCACTACAGAGCGGCTAGACTAGGAGGGAGGAAAGATAATCATGCCATATCTTTATAAGCGTAGTGCGCAAGCCATAAGCTATTGACAAACGCATAATAAAGAAGCCAGTCGTTGTGGACGTAGCCCAGAGTTGGGTGAACCACGTTAAATCTTGTGTTAAATGTTTGTTATATGAATCAATGTTGTCGGAGCACGAAGCAAAGCGGGAGCATTTTTAGGAAGCGAAGCATTAGGAGCGTCATTTTCAAAAAATCCTAGGAAGCGTCTATTTTATATATATATATAATTTTTTATATATATTGCGTTTATATTAAAAAAAACATGCAGAAAGACAAATTAGCTGTAGAATGTATGAAAACATGCATATTTGTACATTGTAACATTAAAATGGCATCCATAGTAGTAAGTAGTAGTACATCAATGATTAATCATTCGAGCATCAACCATCTAGAATCTAGCAATTACAAACTTACAAACCAACATACAAATTTTTAAGCCATATAATAGAAATTAGACCATTAAGTTATGGAATGAAATCAGTCATCTAGCAACTGTCAACAATAACATGAGTCATGACCAAATAGTTATGGTTACAAAATAGGCCATCTGGACTGAATTATGAAGATCGAAAGGTCCAAAACAATAAAGTTTAAACTGTGCTAGACTCTAGAGTCTAGTTGCTAAATGCTATGAATCTATCATATATAGACTAACATGTAAAGTAATGAAAAAGGAGAAACATCAAACAATTATCCCATCCTCCTTCCACCAACACGATCGGCGTGTGTGCCTCCACATGGTGGTAGTGGAGGAGCCTGAGAAGGACGAAACTATGCAGAATGTATAGATAAATATGAAGCCCCTGCTGCTGGAGTCCTAAACAGGGGGACCAAGGACTGCGTAGTAGCTGGGGGTGGCATCTCAGCATCATCATCATCATCAAAAAGAGCATTCTCCAAATTTTCTAAAAGCATTACCCCATCCTTCCAAATTATCCTCCTCTGGATGGTTGTCCCAACGCTTCAAGTTTTTATCCTCCTTTGCCTCCTCTCAGTAACGGGACAACAATTGCAAGTTGTAATGAACATAAACCAAGCTCTCTGCCCGACCTACATTCAACCTGTTTCTTTTGACGTTGTGGATGAAACTGTAGGTGCTCCAATACCTCTCTGCAAAAGAAGTGTTCACCACCTGTGAAAGCACCCCTGTTGCCAAACATTGGAGCTGTGGGGTGCCACCACCATAAAAGTTCCACCACGCAAGAGAACTCAAATTCCCTCAATCTCTTAAGGCATGGTCGATCCCAAAGGCACCTTGGCCAAGCATGTACTGGCTCAATTGTTGTCGTATCTTATCACACTCCTCCTCGTTCGGGACCAATTTGTCTAATGATTTCATATAACCTGCAACAATTATAATTATCACAAATAGAAATAAATTATGAATATAAACCATAGTAGAAAATTGAATTGAACATAAACCATAAGTAGAAATTATTATAAATAAAATGTTTGAAAAAATTTCTCAGGAAGCTTGGCTGAAGCGTTCAGGAAGCTTGGTGGAAGCGTTCAGGAAGCGAGCTTTGGAGCGAGCTTCCGGGTGCAAAGCTCCTGATTGGCAGGAAGCGCATTTTTGAACCCCGAAGCACACTTCCGGATTTCGGAAGCACGCTTCCTAGCCAGCTTCCTGAGCGAACTCGCTCCGAGCGAGCTTCCGAGGCCGGAGTAAGGGGGGGGCACTTCCGGTAACCCTGATATGAATGTTCATGGAATCTGTTTTATGCTTGTTAGATTAGACCTATGTGATGCATAATCATTGCACAATAATCATGATTGTTACAGTAACGAGTTATGTGGTAAACTGGAATCTGATGATAGTATGAATCTAAAATCACTAAGTAGTTAATAAGGAACAAGGACAGAATTACGCGCACAAAAATTATAAATAAGAATGAATAAGATGGTCACCTCCCATTCCCTCACTGCTGCAGAAACCTGGTTCTTGCAGTCCCAATAGATACCTTGGGTGAGACTTCATCTGCGCAAGCAGGTGATGCCGAGAGGACCAGTGTTTGTGGGTTTTGTTGGTTAAAGATAACTCGAACCTAGGGTCTTACAAACCGCGCTCAACACCAACAACCTCCATCAAATCACAATGTAATACCCCCTCTCTAACTCAAACTTAGGAAATAACATATCAATGAGGGTACTAACATCATGAAACACATTCCCCCCTAGGTGATGTCTAGCAAATGTGACATTATAAAGTTAAATCACCTAGGAAAATCCCACAAAGGCACTAGGAATCATCCCATCATAGCAACATCATAAGAGAAATGGACATAACAAAAAAAAGGCTAACCCATCCAACCATCAAGTGTGTTCTCCCCATCACACATCCAACATACAAGGACCATGTAGAATACCCCTCCTAATAACACCAACATTATACATCAACACACCTAGTTAATAGGAAACATCATGAAACATCTACCTCCTAAAACCATCATCTAACCCCTTGGGGGGCTAGAACCATCATCCATATCCAAGATAAGCATATATACCAAAACCACCATAACGAGATAGAATGCTCCACATCCATCAAAAGTGCAACCAAGGGGTGATCAACAACGCAAGCACATGTGAGAAGACCACCAAGCAGCCAACACAATCACCATCCGACCAAGGAGAAGTGAGACTCCCCCAATGAAAGATCTCCATCAAGTGATCAAATGCAATGAAGAGAAGGAGCTCCATGAAGATGTATCCCCCCAAGTCGGTCCAATGATTGAAGAGTACCAACAACAAATCTCCATCAATCTAGTGAAAATCACAAGATGGAACCTCATACAATATAAGTTGTAACAAACCTAACTTGTGACACTTTGAGATAGATATTTTCTCATATCAAAGTATGAACCAAGATTTTGGTACCAATGGATCACCAAGTTTCATATCATGTTTAAGAATATTGATATACAATTTCACCACATTAGAGATTTGGTGGAGTTGGTTAAGACTTGCCTCAATTGTTGTGGCATTGAACAAATGGTTGTCGATGTCTTGACAAAGGGCATGGTGATCGACAAGTTGGATTGGCACTGATGAGAGATGGGACTGTAAGATGGGTCTAGAAAGAAGTTTATGTATGAAACCCATATTGGTGACCACATTCTTGATGAAACCAGTGAACTACCAAGTGGAAGGTTGTTGGATCTTAAGGATTGCAATATTGGAAAATCCTCAAGTTCGTGTGTTGATGAGTTGTTGGGTTCGTTATCGACATCAATGGGTGATATCAAGATTGATATACATTGTGTAAACTTGTGTTGAAGGCACCAACATGGAAGGGACTGACACTTGACAAATAATAGCATTTAGTCAGGTGGTTGGTGTGCAATCACCATTGGTTGGTTATGTAGTTATGACCAATGTGCATACAACCCAAGTATAAATACATTCCATACACCATGTAGAGAAAACCTTAAGATTTTTGCTTCTTGGTCTCAACTAGGTTTTTGATTATTGTCCTGCTTTTAGGTTGTGAACTTATCAATGATTCTAACGACGTGTTTCAATGGTGATTATCAATTCCCATGATATTGTTGTAAACTCGTAATCCTTTGTGCTAATATAGAATATTTAAAGGATATACGCTTATGCCCAGAATATTTGTATGTCCCATTGATTGAATACAATGTTTATGTTCAACCGCATATGCTAGGCAATGTTGTTAGTATGTGTGTATACAATTCGATTGCACACATGTTTGTATCTAATCTACTTGTGCTCTAAACCGACTAGGGTGGCATAAGAGCGATCATTAGGCCTCTTCTTGCCCCAACATATTTGACATATTTTATGGATGTGAAACTTCCTTTAAGGGGGTCCATGCAAAGATGAAGAAGAGGGAGGAACATTAGGAATTTCAAGAGAGGAACTCTTGAAAAAAATAGAGATTACTTTTGTATAAATTCATTTAGTATAAACAATCAAAGAGAAAAAAATGTGTGACTATATTTGCTAAGGGATGCCCATAAAATGTCTTACATTTAAATACATAGATATCTTTCTTCTTTTTTGAAAATGCAACTTATATTACATTAATGCACAAGAAAAACACTTACATATAATCACATTCTGTAATCCATAGATAATTTTAAAAAGGCAACAAAATTACTTTTGTCAAGAAAAGAATGCTTGCCACTGTTGCTTCAACTTTATAAGAGATCGAATATTTATGCAGCATGCTAGCATATACTGCATGTTATCATATATATGGAAATCAGCATAATATCATATACTACATCTTCAACATGGTAACCAAACAGCAACAAAGCAATACTTTAGTCTACCAATGAGGAAAACCAAAAACCAGAATGGAATATGGAAGATACATAAAAAAGGTCCTTAATCGCTCAAAAATTATAACCTAGTATCCAAGGTAGAGAGAACAAATTTGAAAAACTGACCTCAAATCTGGAATGAACGTGAGATTTATGAGTGCCATTCAACGACTTTGCCTCCTTGTCAAATTGATTGGCTAAGATAGACACGTATCTCCTTAAGAGGTTATGCCTAAAAAGGAATACAACAGATATGCCCTCTTTTTTAAAATAGGCTAAGGCTTCTTTATTATACTCCATCAAACCCTGCCATAATACACAGATCAGATGATACCTGCTCTCTCTCTCTCTCTCTCTCTCTCTCTCTCTCTCAGATATTGCCTAACATTTCATGCTGATGGAGAGATCTGAAAGTATGAAAGCATTTGTGAATTCTCACTTTGGTTTCGATAATTATTGCTTCTTAAATTTCTTTCTCAATGGAGACTTGTAATTGGTCTAGGAAATAAACTTAAAATACATTTGGTAGAATCTACATGTACAATTCTACACTGCCTAACAAGGTGTAAATGACCGATCCCCAGCTTGAAAGTGAATTGGCGATTTAAGGGAAAATGTTGCTAAGTTCTAGAGTCGCATCAATCAGGTACAAGTCATCCTAGAGCTTGGATATCATATCCGTATCTACAAAATAACTTTGACTTAACTGCAGAAACAGCTTAAGAGTCGTGGAAAAATCATATGATTCACTGATCTCCCTTTTAACTTGAGATACTTCTATAAAGACCACCATTGCAAATATTTGCCTTCTATAATCTTTTTAATTTTTCTAATTCATAATGCAGAGGCACACTTATAGAGACGATGACAAAAAAGAATACATATATTTCATGTCCTTTTAAAGTCTAAAGAACATGCAAGCATCTAAACAGCGTCATTGAGAACTTTATAGATAATCAAGATTTCCAGTTAAAAATGAAAATAAGGGGGGAAAGTTTAGTAGATTTAAATAACATAATCCTGATAAGAGAAGGTTTCAGCTGACCTGATTGAGCATCCACTTAAATCCAACAGCTGAAGTGCAGTCATTCTTAGAAGCGCTAGTCTTCCAGTCAAGGTTATATATTGTATCAAGAATCTTTTTGATGGAACCAAAGTTCTCTCTCTTTGTCTCATCTAGGAACACTTCTCCATGTGAACTGATGTTCGGATGGCTGTTCAAGAGTGCCTCGAACCACCCACTTCCACATCTTTGCATTGATACAATAACAAAATTGTGTACAGGAGTGCAAACACATTCTGTTCTGGAAATCAATTAAAAAAGACAGCCAGAACATCATCAGCTGGTTTCATTAAGATTGAACCAGAAAAATATCTAATGAAGTAACACTTCACGGCAATAACTTTGAAATACCTATCATAAGAAGATGGTTGAGGGTAATGAACAGGAATGCTATGATCATTTTTATGATGACATGTTACTGAAGTTGCTCTGCTCTCTGAAGAAAAGACCTTTCTTGATCTCTTGTTTGAGATCCTCTGATCAACATTCAAAAAAAATATATACATGCCACTTAACCCAAGCAACAAAAGCATAAAGAGCTTTGCTGCCAGGGACACATGTTTCTTTGCACATTTTTCCTGCAAAAGTGATAAACTGTCATTAGAAGGGATCGCCTCCCTATGTCTCTCTCATTAGCAGCGCCCAAGAAAATTCAAGAGTCTTCCAGTTGTTAACTTTTGCATGGTAATAACTTAATGATATAGGAAATGCCAAAATTTGTCCCCTACATAACCTAACTGATAGTCTTGTGAGATACACCCTCAAATTTCTTTCTATTTCACCCATGACACCATGAAAGGAAAGAATATTTCAAATGTGTAAATTGAGGAAAGGTCGATGATGAAGAACACAATCATGTTTTGTCCCCTTATGACAAAATATGAGGTAAGATAAACTGCATTTCACTCAAGAAGCGGAAAAGTTCTTGCAGTCAAGAATCCTCAGAGTATATATTATAAATTGCCTTGTGTTCACCTACGACAGAGATGAAAAAAACAACAACTCCATTTCACTCAAGCAAACAGCATTCAAAAAATCTTGCACTCCACTAACCCATGCTCTTGAACTGTATAACTAAAATATCAGAGCATAGAAATGCTTGTCTAGATTGTTTAAATGAACTCATATAATTGTAACTTGAGCTTCAATATTCCAATTTAGTTCAATTCAATTTATTGAGGAAAGAGGCATAAATAGTGAGGAGAAGTCAGTCAATTACTCAATATCAGATTAAAGCCTACACAATGAGGAAGGAATCAATATCGGATTTCTTCAATTTTTAGTCATTTGTTTAAACATGTGCCAATCTAATGCCAGGCTGAAACGAATCCTCAAAATTCTTCTATTTACATCATATGTATAATTCAGAAAATTCTTCAATTTCATTTATTTCAAGGAATATCTAATAATCTAACTGTGAGGAGAAAGTGAAACAACTTCTCCTAGCCTCCACCAATACAGAGAGAAAATAACCCGTTATTTCTTCTGTGTTCTTCATTATTGAGTGCACGCATACTAAGATTGGCCATGGGAGTAGGCATATAGAAATTCCATGAATGCTTTGAGAATTGCCTAATGATGATGTTGTGGAGCATTATGATTCACCTATGTGTAATTATTTCACCTCCATTGGCATGGATTCAGATGATCTTCAATAAGCAACAGATAGTGGAAAATGCTGGTAGTGTTTTCCCTTCATCACAGATAAAATAGCTAATAGTATGCATAGACAAAGCACAATAACAGGGCATTTTTTGGTTCAATTAGTTAGGCCTTCTGGCAATGGATCAGTGCAAAAAACAATAAAGTGAATTTGAACTGGGCAAGGCAACTGTCCCCGTGTGGTAAACACTACTGGCTGAGTCCAGTGCCTGGCCTTACATAAGCATTCTATGTTATTCGTGCTATGTTTGCTCATATATATGGCCCTTCAGTATCTCGGAGTCTCTTTTCACTGTTCGGTATGTTTTTTTTCTGTGTGTGGGGCGTTTTGAGGGCCAAGCTATATGAAAATAACATTGGCAACAGCATCCAAACAGGACAGGCAAATAAGGCAGAGGCAGGACCCCTATTAGAGAACAAACAAAGCGCAAGGCAGCTTGCAGTCTCTACCTTTGTTCTCTGCAGGACCAACATCAAACCCAAAACTTTTTATATCGACAAAACAAAGATCAAGTAATCAACACCGCACTGCAACAGAGCTGAGACGTGACTTGCCTTGCTCTTCAAAATGGAAAGTTTAGCGAAACCCCACATGGGTTTGAAATGTATAAAAGATCTTGTTAAACTAAAACAGACCTACTTTACCAAAATTCCGCATGCATTCCACCAACCCAAAACCAACAAACCTTAAACTTCAGAAACATCAAAAATCTCCGACGCTAGAATCATGAGTTATATCCATGATCATTCACAATTGCATGCGACCAAGATACTTTGGCGTGAAACGGATTATCAGCAGAAGCTATGATAGGAATCAAATCCATGATCAGAAAACTCCACAAAAATTTTATAGGAACGAAAATATTTTCCACTTTGCCAGCCTTACTTGTACAAGTATTCAATGTGCTACAAAATGTAAAAATTGCAGAAGGAATTAGAATATATACCAGAATATATATACTGTTGAAGTGATTAGGTCCAGAGTCCTGCTCCTTGGTTCCTGGCGTACGTGTTTAAAGGAAAATATACGAAGCTGTGGAATTCCCATGACAAGGTGATGGCAAAAATCCTGCAGCAGCCGGCTGAATTGCCGCCTGTGCTCGAATCCTGGATGCACGGGCATGACACAAATATCTTTTCCACTTCTTATTGTAATAACTTACTTCTGTTATGTAATTCTTAATGATTATCTTAACGTTTATTAAAATTTTATGTAATTCTTAATGATTATCTTAACGTTTATTAAAATTTTATGTAATTCTTAATGATTATCTTAACGTTTATTAAAATTGGTTTATTAAAAATTTATTATAGGTGTTATAGACATAGTATATTGTAATTTGTTTGGTTCAGGAGTCAAATTGTTTTGACTTTTAATTAGTTTTTGGCATAAAATAATTTTGTTATGATTTTACAATAATTTTGAAATATATATAAGTTTATTAAAATTTTATTATAAGTGTTATATACATAATATATTAGTAATAATTTTGAAATATATATATAAGTTTATTAAGATTTTATTATTATAAGTGTTATATACATAATATATTAGTAATAATTTTGAAATATATATATAAGTTTATTAAGATTTTATTATAAGTGTTATATACATAATATATTAGTATATTGTAATTTGTTTGGTCTTGAAATTAAATTGGTTGATTTTTAATTAGTTGCTTTGCATAAAATAATTTTGTTATATTTTTACAATAGTTTTGAATATTATGATGATGATGATGATTAACGTTCACTAAGATCAAATTGGTCTATCGGATCTTAAGAGAGTAAGTGATTACTTGTAATTCTTTAGAATTTTGTTTTTGTGCTCGAAAAGCATTAAGAGAAGCTTTCCAAGATCACCATACTTTTGTTGAGTTAAGAGGTTAGGAAGGTTGGTAGTGTGATAAATATTTTGAAAATGAGATCTAATATGGGTACAGGCTGGACAATCTAAGAGAAAGTGATTTTCATCTTCAACCTTTTTAGTGTCACAAAGGTGACACACTCTTTCATCCCATAGCATTTTAGGAATTGACCAATGTCCATTTTCACTATGGAGCTCATGAGAATTTGTTCTTATCTTAGCAATGTTTATTTTTTTCTTTACGCTTGGCAAAACAGATAGATAATTTTGATCTTCTAGATTAGGGTTGATTACATCTTTATAATACCTTAATTTTCTTTTTTCCTCTAACTCATTATCACACCACATTTTCTCCTTAAATTTTGATTTGACGTTTTTTTTAATAG
>ML806870.1:92223-114984 GCA_009831015.1 Picea engelmannii
AGGTTGGCTTTGATGAACCAAGATCAAGACTTTCCTGGATTCAAACTTACTACTTCCTTATTGCAAGAATAAATCCTTACAAATTGTTTACACAAGAGAGTGCAAAAGAAAAACACAATTAACTCACAATCCAAGATATCTCATTGCTATATGTGATTTTACCCAAGGTTTGTTGGGAGCCCCCTAAGTTTCATGATTCTGGATCTTTGTCTTACGATTTCGGTTTTCTTTTCTTCCTCTTGTTAGAGGGGGAGAAGGACGATGATTCTTCTTTAGTATTTTTGCATAGGAGGGAGATTTGGGATCTTCTCCCTCCCGTGCATTTTCCATCTCCACTCCCACAAACAGATCGAGGGGAGCAACAAAAACCCCAATTGGAGGCCTATACACAATATCATGGTTTGATACCATCTCAAGCAAAGATGCACTGCCCCACGCGAGGCCTCCTTACATTTAGTTGAGTTTTCAGAATTCTTTTGTTCTTTTATTAGTTGCTCAGCTTTGATCTCTGGATTGTTCTGATGAGGGACATCCTCCATAGAGTCCTTTGATTCTTCTTCTTGAGATTCCAAAGTTGCATATCTATTATTGGAGGGAATAGATGGGAAAGCTTAAGATCCGTGGTTAGGTTGAGCCCCCCCAGGTTGTTGTTTCTTATGCTTTATTGAAACATGCTTGAATCCTTGATCCACATTATTTTGCAATGGCTAAGATTCTTTATTGGGGAAACTTTTGGTGAAGTTTCCATATTCATGACAATTGTTTCATTTGAAAGGAACATGCTTGTAGTCTAAGGCCTAAAGATGACTCCATCCATCTATATTGAGTTGAATCACCTCTGACAATCCCTTTGAAAAATCCATTTCTACACATATTCTAGCACATGTGTAGGTATTGTCCTTTGGTTTTGAATGGGTTATAAATCGACCCAGTTTATTTCCTATGGCTTCAAAGGAGACTTGACCCCTTAAAATAAGGGGGAGGCGTGGAAGTCTAATCCAAACAAGAGTAGAAGATATCTCCATAACTGGATTAAAGTTGAGGGTCCAGTGGGAAAGAAACATTCCCCTGGAACCTAAGAAATATGGGCCAGATCTGAAGATATGGTCCCGATCTTCAATGGTTTTAAAAGTAAATACATAAAATCCTTTTTCATAGTAAAAGTCCAAAGGGTCTTACTTAGGCTAATTCTTGGAAATCCATTCAAGAATGACCCTAGGACTGGGCCAATGGACTAAGAACTTACCGACTAAACCACGCTCTGTCAGAATGATAGAATTTGGTTTCGCCACAAAGTTCCCCAATAAGTCTAGACTGGAAATGGAATCAACTCATTCGACACACATGCCCACTTCGACGAAGGGCATTCCCATGATGCTTCAGACAATGAATAGGTTGGTCACGACCATCGAAAGCCACTACAGGCACATCGCCATAAGAAAACGACACACAAAGGCAAGATGAACTGAGAACCAGGGTTCCAGAGACCCGCGAATAGTCTACCCAGGACGACAGTGAGTGTTGGACATATTGTCATTGATATGTTGTCATCGATGTCAACAATTGATGTCATTGTGATGTGATGATAAGTTGTTGTGATGAATTGTCAGTGATGAATTGTCATTGATAACAACAATATAACAATTAGCCGAGAATGAAAATGTCAAACAAAATGCAGAGAATGAAAATGTCAAACAATATGCAGAGATTGAAGCTTAGAAGCAAGGACATTAATCAAAGCTCAAAAGGAAGAGTGCATTGTATAAATTCCATCGGGATCGAAATCCCCACGGGAAAAATCCAAAGGATTCAAGGAGGAATCATGTTCATTGAGATATTTTTCATGAGTAATCACGCAGAAGACATAATGCGAGGTGCAGAGAAATCTACCTAAAAGCTCAGGAGAGACAGTGTATTAGATTGCATAAGATCAGAGCATGCATATATCCTTGGTTCAGTTGGAAACCAAGTATAAACCCAAAAGCTCAGAAGAGATGACGCACAGGAGGCTCATAAGAAATGACACACAAAAGCCATCCATTATCATTTCGGGAGTTATATTAACCGTTAGATCAAGTTTAGTGGAAGGACAGTGTAAGCCACAAATATTCCGAAGAGGACATGAGTCGTCCGATCTGAGAAATATTTCGGGAGTCATATTGACCGTCCGATCCATACAAAGTGGAAGGATAGGATAAGCAAAGACCAAGGTCGAAGTTTTGAAGCCACGAAGTGAAGACACGTAGCACACACATCAGGAGATCCATGTCAACATACCACATCAGTAAGGACACGTGGCACAATCAAATGGTGACAAGTGTCAAGGTACTATTATCATTTCAGGTACGTGTAAGTCACAAATCTAAGTGACACGTGGCAACCACTCTGCCAGTGCCAAGTCAACAATGATGTCAACAAGTTACATCACTTCAGTAGTATGTACTTTGAGGGAAACCAATTTCTAACACCAACAACTTCCCGAAGCGTCAAAGGTTGAAGTTAACACTAACCGTTGATCTAATTCGGGAGCGTTATCGACCGTTGATCAAGTACAGTGGAAGGATAGAATAAGCATAAACCATGAAGTGACATTAACCGTTGATCTACTTCGGAGAGTGTTCTCAACCGTTGAAGATTATGGGCACACATCTTTGATCCAGGAGGTTTAATGATTGCAAAGATTGGAAATCGTCAAACATCGAAGTTTCGAAGTGAACGAGAACCATTCATCATGCAAATAAAATATCGACCGTCTGATCTACCACTTATTTAGCCTAGCGCCTAGTCACCACCTTCGGTCATATGGAATAAAGAAATAAGGGTAAAAGAAGAGGCAATACTTAAATTAATAAGCCTGTGGTTCTGCACCTATGGTCATATGAAAATGGTTTGAAGGAAGCGCCTCATATAGATTTCATATTTTTCATTTGACAGAGAATTAACACCATAATAATACAAAGAATAGGTGAAAGATCGAATATGATATGTTGACGAATTGAGGACATAGTAGAAGCATGAGAATGATATAATGAGTCGATCCATGTCTATGATCAACTCATGAAGACAAAAGAACCGACACACAGTCATGATTAAGAGAGTTAAATCATGAGCATTATGAATAAAGGATAAAAGGAAAAATGATATTATTTAAAATTTAAATTTATCATTTAAATGAAAAGGTACAATGGTTCAATATCAAAAGATGCAATGATTCAAATTCACATAAGTTGGAAGACTATATAAACAAGAAAGAATGGTGAGAATAAAGTGTAGTTGAATTTGTTGAAGTATACATATTTATATATAATGGATTGAATGAAGGTTCATTCTATCAGGTTGGTGCATGTTTACAAGTTGGGTCTTGTATGAGGATTGGATTCCTCACATCTCAGTTGGATCCGAGATCAAAAAGCTGGGACTTGTTATGAGGATTGGATTCCTCATTTCTCAGTTGGATCTGAGAACTACAACTTGGGTCTTGTAACAAAGAGTTGGGTCTCTCATAATTGTTTGAAGATGAAGATATTCAAATATTGATCTTATGTATTCATTCAAGTTAAATAAATAAATAAAATATTTATTCTTTTATATATTGGTTGAGAAAATGAAATAAATATATGTTGTTCAGTTAATTTATGAAAAGTGGAAATTTGTCCAAAGTTTTGTGACACTGATTCACCCCCCCTCTCAGTGTCAAGTGTTCATTTCAACAATTGGTATCAGAGCAGGTTCCTTCATCATAGTTTAAAACACTGAAAGGTAGATTCTGAAGAAATGGGTGGACAAATTGCTATCTCCACAAATGAAGCTCCCTTATTTGATGGAACAAATTATTCATCATGGAGGGAAAATATGAAAAGATATCTGAAGTCAAGAGGATCTAGAGTTTGGGATTCGGTATTAAGTAAGACCTGGCACTTAACTACTTCAAAGAGAAAAACCAAAACTGCAAAGGAAGCAAGGAGAAAGAATTCATTAGCCTTAAAAGCAATCCAGGATGGATTGTCAGACCAAGTCAAAGAAAGGATGAGACACTGCAAATTTGCTAAAGAATTATGGCTCCAACTAGAAAATTGTTATCAGAATGAAGCACAAGAAGAAGATAAATCCTATCAAAGTAAGAAACAAGACTCAGATAAAGATAATTCCTATCAGATTAAAGAACAAAACTCAGAAGAAGAGAATTATTATCAAGATAACGAAAAAGATAAAGAAAAGAAGAATTCCAATTAGATTGAAGAACATAATACAAAAAAAGAGATTTGTAATCAGAATGAAATGCAGGATTTGATGCAAACCTCAGTCAGTAATGAGGAAAACAACCTCGTCAATGAATTGAGGCATACCTCAGTAATCACTAAACAAAAATTACATAATCTTAAGACTGATGTTACAATTGCAATAGAAGAAATTCGCATGGAACCAGTGAATGATATACATATTAAAGTTCATATGGAGGTTATTGACAATATTGAGTATACAATTATGTGCACTCTAGAAGAGTTGGAGAAACTTCAATAGAAAGAAATGTTGCTACTTCAACAATTATATCCATCTAGCCATGAAGAGTTTGAACATAGAGTTCAACTAGAAGACAAAGAAAAAGAGATCAGAAGATTAAAGATTGAAGTTGATCATCTGATAAAGGAAATAAAAGAATTGAAAAAACATGATAACAAAAGAAAAGAAGTACTAAAAGAAGCAGAAGAATTAGTTAACAGTCTAAACACTCAACTTGAGGAAACTAAATAAAGTGAAGAAGTCCTGAAGATCCAGTTAACAAAGAAAGAAAATTCTTACCACATCTTGGAATTGGAAATCATCAATTTCAAAAAGATAAATGAAAGTACTAATGCAGATCTAATGACTCAAATTGAAGAAGCCAAGAAAAAGGAAGAATCATGCCAAATGTTTGAATTAGAAGGCATCAACCTCAAAAGGATTCAACTAGAATACGAGGAAGAAATCAAAATATTGAAAACTAAAGTTTTTGATCTAACAAAAGATATGGAAGAGTTGAAGACATATGTCAAAGCTATTAAATGCAAAGAAGTCTTGGATGAGACAAAAGAAACAGTCTTTAATCTAAAGACTGAACTTGAACATGCTAAGGTAGTGGAAGAAGCCATGAAGATTCAAATGACTAAAAAGGAAGAAACATGTCACAAGTTGAAATAAGAAATAATCAACCTTAAGAAGATAAATGAATACCGTAATGAAAATCTAAAGATTCAACTCAAGGAGACCAATAAAAATCTAGAAGATCAGAGAATTCAATCATCCAAAAGGGAAGAATTGTGTCACATGTTGAAATTAGAAATGGTCAATCTCAAAAAGTTGAATGAAAAGACAATTAAGACTGTCAATTTCCAGAATACCTCACCTATCCTAGATAAGATTTGGAACAATCAAAGATCAACTTATGACAAAAATGGTCTTGGATACAATAAGAAAGAATACAGTGACAAGTGGAGCACCATTTACAAACACGGGAAATGATCAACCTTCTCAAAAGGAAACGGTGCAATCACAAACCAATTACAAGCCATGAACTTTGTTAAGGAAGGAAGCTATAGAAGTAAAAATGAAGAAGAAAATCAAATGATAGATCTCTCAAGCCAAAATAAAATCAAGAATGGAAACACCTTCAATGGCTATTGCTTTTCTTGTCATAACTTTGGCCATAAAGAAATGGACTGCAAGAAACTAGAGAAAGGATATACAAGAAAATCCAAAAACTAAATTAGATGTCGGAGATGCAATTTTGTTCGGCACACAACAAGATTTTGTCATACAATGAGATGTTACAACTGTGATAGGTTTGGACACAAATCCCAAAGCTGCAGGAGTTCAAAAAGTCAATCCTTAAATAAGTCATTCAAGTCAGTGATAAAACCTAATAAAAGTTGGAAGAAGAAAGGAGATGACAAATCTCCAAAAACACAATTAGAAAGAGAAGATCCAAAAAGCAGAATATCTCATAGAGAGATATGGAGAAGAAAATCTGAAGGAGAAAGCAAGAAAGATGATATTGCACTTGAAAATGAAGAAATTAATAATAAGAACATGATGGGTGAAGGTCCTAATGAAGAATGTGAAAATCAATATGAAATAACTCTAGCTCAAGAAAAGGAAGTGCCTATAAAAGAATATGGGACAATATCAAATTCTAATGACATTATAATTTGTTAGCGAAAGAAAGAAAAATCATTGGTAGGGTTAGTTGTAGAATACAAGAAGAGGAAAAATAAAGGTAATAGAGAAGTTCAAGGAGTATCATTCAACAAAGATCAATTGATAACAAAATTGGTATTAAATCAATTGGTATGAATCCTCAATTGATATTCATGTGAAATATCAAAGAAGAATAAGAAGCAGATCAAAAAGATCAGTAAGATTCATACTCATGTTCTATTTGACAAAGGAAAGTCAGTAAAAACTCAGGAGGAGTATTTTGGTTATCAAATAAGAAAGTAATTAGAATAAGTTTTGAAAGACTTGATCACTACAAGTAGGTATCACTACAAGTTGGTATAAAAAAGACTACTTATTTGAACACAGATATCCCAATCAACTAAGATAAGCAATTAGTAAATTAACAGGGGAAGAGACCTTGTCAGGAAGAGCTACCCTTTCAGAAACAAAGGGGGAGAGTAGTCAGAGGCAGAGAGAGCATATTGATAGGGGGATTCATTCAGTTATGGCAGGCAGAGCATGATTGCAGGGGGAGTTACCCAAGTTCATATTTTGGTCAACAACATGAAGTCAGACAGAGGTTGATCATAAGGGGAGCAACCCTTTGCCATTGATTTCAAAGGGGGAGAGTAAATTAAGAGGAAAGAAGCATCATCACAGGGGGAGTTTGTGTATGAATTTAGTGTTTTGCCCTCAATGACAAAGGGGGAGATTGTTGGACATATTGTCATTGATATGTTGCCATTGTTGTCATTGTGATGTGATGATAAGTTGTTGCGATGAATTGTCATTGATAACAACAGTATAACAGTTAGCAAAGAATGAAAATGTCAAACAAAAATGTAGAGAATGAAAATGTCAAAAAGTATGCAGAGATTCAATCTCAGAAGCAAGGACATTAATCAAAGCTCAGAAGGAAGAGCGCATTGTAGAAATTCCATCGGGATCGAAATCCCCACGGGAAAATTCCAAAGGATCCAAGGAAGAATCATGGTCATTGAGATAGTTTCCAGGAGTAATCGCACAAAATACATAATGTGAGGTGCAGAGGAATCTACCTAAAAGCTCAGGAGAGGCAGCGTCTTAGATTGCAAAACATCAGAGCATGCATATATCCTTGGTTCAGTTGGAAACCAAGTATAAACCCAAAATATCGTAAGAGATGATGCACATGAGGCTCAAAATAAATGACGCACATAAGCTGTCCATTATCATTTTGGGAGTTATATTAACCGTAAGATCAAGTTTAGTGGAAGGACAGTGTAAGTCACAAATATTTCGAAGAGGAGTCGTCCGATCTGAGAAATATTTCGGGAGTCATATTGATCGTCTGATCCATATAAAGTGGAAGGATAGGATAAGGAAAGACCAAGGCCAAAGTTATGAAGTCACGAAGTGAAGAAACGTAGCACACACATAAAGAGATCCATGTTAGCAGACCACGTCAGCAAGGCCACGTGGCACAATCAAATGGTGACAAGTGTCAAGGTGCTATTAGCATTTCAGGTACGTGTAAGTCACGAATCTAAGTGACACGTGGCAACCACTCTGCCAGTGCCAAGTCAGCAATGACATCAACAAGTTACGTCACTTCGAGAGTATGTACTTCGGGAGAAACTAGTTTCTAACACCAGTAACTGCCCGAAGCGCTAAAGGCCGAAGTTAGCGCTAATCGTTGATCTAATTCAGGAGCGTTATTGACCGTCGATCAAGTATAGTGGAAGGATATAATAAGTGTAAACCATGAAGTGACACTAATTGTTGATATACTTCGGAGAGCGTCCTCAACCGTTGAATATTATGGACATGCGTCTTTGATCTGGGAGGTTTAATGATTGCAAAGATTGGAAATCGTCAAACGCCAAAGTTTCGAAGTGAACGAGAACTGTTCATCGTGCAAATAAAATATCGACCGTCCGATCTACTTCGGCGAAATCTGCTTCAGGAGATTTGAAATATTACAGAGGCTGGAAGTCGCGAAGGACGAAGTCCCAAAGTAACGACAGTCGTCCATATCATCGTGCGATTAAAACGTGACCATCGATCTTGACAAGTGATCAATCAATTATTTAGCCTAGTGCATGGTCACCACTTGCGGTCGTATGGAATAAATAAATAAGGTTAAAAGAAGAGGCCGCGCTTAAATTAATAAACTCGTGGTTCTATGCCTATGGTCATATGAAAATGGTTTGAAGGAAGCGCCTCATACATATTTCATCTCTGTAATTCGACAGAGAATTAACACCATAATAATACATAGAATAGGTGAAAGATCGAATATGATATGTTGACGAATTGAGGACACAACAAAAGCATGATAATAATATAATGAGTTGATCCATGTCTGTGATCAACTCATGAAGACAAAAGAACTGACACATAGTCATGATTAAGAGAGTTAAATCATGAGCATTATGAATAAAGGATAAAAGAAAAAATGATATTATTTAAAGTTTAAATTTATCATTTAAATGAAAAGGTACAATGGTTTAATATCAAAAGATGCAATGATTCAAATTCACACCAGTTGGAAGACTATATAAACAAGAAATAATGGTGAGAAGAAAGTGTAGTTGAATTTGTTGAAGTATAAATATTTATATATAATGGATTGAATGAAGGTTCATTCTATTAGGTTGGTGCATGTTTACAAGTTGGGTCTTGTATGAGGATTGGATTCCTCACATCTCAGTTGGATCTGAGATCAACAAGATGGGACTTGTTATGAGGATTGGATTCCTCATTTATTAGTTTGATCTAAGAACTACAAGCTGGGTCTTGTAACAGAGAGTTGGGTCTCTTAAAATTGTTTGAAGATGAAGATATTCAAAGATTGATCTTATTTATTCATTCAAGTTAAATAAATAAACAAAATATTTATTCTTTTATATATTGGTTGAGAAAATGAAATAAATATATGTTGTTTAGTTAATTTATGAAAAGTGGAAAATTTTCCAAAGTTTTGTGACACCGATTCACCCCCCCCTCTTAGTGTCAAGTGTCCATTTCAATAGTGAGGGTTCAAGGGACAGGTGCGGCGACAAAGAACATGAGATGATTAATTGAGATGCAGGGTTCCAAAGTCCAGTGAATAGACAACCATGATGACGACAATGGATTCTGGAGGTTGGTGCGGCAACAATGAACCAGGGACCGCGGCTAGGGAAAACCCTAGCCGCAACGACAGTAGCTCATGCTCTGACTCATCTTCTTGCATAAACATTTCACTATTATCATCATACTTATATATATATATATATATATATATATATATATATATATATTATGTTAAAACATTTCTAAGATTTTAAAAGGCAGGTATAAGCAACTTTGCTGCTAATTTCACTTGTTTATAGGAGGAGAAAATTATATAGGGACAAATTGCACCTTTCTGGTCATGTGTATTTCCAAACTTTTGACAAGCTCTTTGATGACAACTGTAGTTCACCTAACATTATCGACGTTCCTTCTAACAATGTTACCATTTCTCCTAATTCCAACAATGACAAGCCATCTTCCATTGGTGATCAAATTAGATAGAGTGTTTCTTCTCTCAGGTCTACATGTCATAAATCCATTTCAATGTAACATTGATTGATAACCTCTTTTTGAGTATGATCTATGAGAGAGATTACCAAGAGTATGTGCATAAAACACCCCCAACACCCAAGACTATAGAACTCAAATTAACAACACATATTTACAATTTAATAGGAAAAATTATTTTACAAATCCATACACAAATCATAGTGCAATTCAATTTGGGCAACAAATAAATTAAATTTCATTAACTAAGAAAAATTGTAGAATAGAAGGAGCTCAAAGTCTGAAACTACAACCATTGTAAAAAGGAATTAACAACTTAAATAGTTGGTGGTGAGAAAAATAATGACTTTGATTCTTGTGAATTCATCTCATAGCCACCATTACAAGTATTATGCGAGAATGGAAAGAGAAAGAGATGATGCCATGAAAGCACCAAGTTATATGTGATGTGTTATTATGTTCCTGGCTACTATATGTTGTGTTGGATAAATTGTCAAGTTGAGGTACCATAATTTTGTGCATTGCATATCTAGTTGTTTAATTGCATTTTGAACATTTGAGTTATGTGCAACCAAATCCCAAGGCATTATAGGACAAGGTTTTAACACAACTACACCATAATGCCACTATCCCACATTGATATAGATCTACACAAGAGGTTTCCACCATTAAGTTGAGTTACCCCTCATTTTGCATGAGGCCTACATTAGTGATTTTTTTCACTAACCTTATGATTTTTATCACAAAGAGATTTGTACGAGCTAGGGTTTGTTGGTCCTTACTTGGTTCCTTGGATTGTTAATGACATGGATGATGATGTGTTAGAGGCCCTCATGGTGTTTTGCTTGGTATACTTGTTTGTCATGAGAGAGGATATCATTGCATTTGGTCATGTGATGTTCAAGTCTCCATATTTTTCTAGATGATTGGATATGAGGATATATGTCTGTTACGAGGGAAAAAATCTCTATGGCCAAGGGTAAACCACAACAGACATGTATGATTGCAGAAATTGACTCAATTCCAACATATGCTATACAAACTAATATGCAAGATAAGAAAGAGGCCTACCTCGATCCAACATTCGATGATGTTCCACCGTTGAGCACTTTGACCCAAAGCTTTTTACCTGCAACAAGTTCTTAACAAACAAGCAAAGCAAGTATATAGTGATAATATAAAAGGGCTGGTTAGCATATCAGGTAGCATAATCCATTAATAAACATGAAAAACATGCCCATGGATAATAATCATATATTTGCATGATACCAATAGGGCGAGAAATGAGTATTTCTATTAATAAATGATCAGCGGAAGCAAAAACATTACAGACTTCTGTGTCGGCACAGTTTGAAACCAAGAAACCAAGTTCCTTCCAACTGGATCTCCACCACTTCAATCCTCCACCAAAGGCAAGCTCATAGCAAATAGACAATGAGGTTCTCTCAACAATAGGGAAAGAGCTTGGGGGTTGAACACTGTGTTCAGACTTGAGGGACAAAGGGATGCAGACTCAATATGAAGTAATTTCTCCAGAGTAACTTTGCTCTCAAAGTTGAATGCTTTCTCCTTTTTTCCATAGCTCGGAATTGTGCTTTTATAGTCTTCAAAATGAAACTGAAGGGCCGAGTCAGAACGTTTCCAGTATGTGGAAGGCCAAGTATCAGAGATCTCCTGTCGTGACATGGAAACTCGACTCCATTTTTGTATTTTCTGGCACAAATACTGATGTACGCGGGCTGTAGTGGAGTAGCCTGCGTATACGCACGCTGTATAGCAGATAGGGCACGTATATGTGGAAAAATATGTATTTTTGGCTCTGGATTCATCAAAAAGGGATGACAAGTCTGCATAGGAAAATGGAAAAAGGCCCTCTGTGCAAGATAGCAATGGTGAGGCAATTGTCAAGTTGAGGTACCATGATTTGTGCATTGCATATCTAGTTGTTCAATTGCGTTTTGAACATCCAAGTTATGTGCAACCAAATCCCAAGGAATTATAGGACACGGTTTTAGCACAACTACACCACAATGCCACTATCCCACATTGCTATAGATCTACACAAGAGTTTTCCACCATTAAGTTGTGTTACCCCTCATTTTGCATGAGGCCTACATTAGTGAATTTTTTCACTACCTTTATGATTTTCATCACAAAGAGATTTGGACGAGCTAGGGTTTGTTGGTCCTTACTTGGTTCCTTGGATTGTTAATGACATGGATGATGATGTGTTAGAGGCCCTCGTGGTGTTTTTCTTAGTATACTTGTTTGTCATGAGAGAGATAGCATTGCATTTGGTCATGTGATGTTCAAGTCTCCATATTTTTCTAGATGAATGGATATGAGGATATATGGACGACTTGGTGGAATTCCCTAGCACTCTGGGGCCAAGTGGACATTAGGTTGGCTTATTGATGGGACATTTCCCTTGGGAATCTCACACTTGCTATATTTGGAGTGTTGACATGGTTCATGCCCTACTTTGAGGAGACGTCCACCTTGAGGAGGTTGCTTACACTCGTGCCTATGCTATCTCGAGGAGACATCTACATTTGATGAGCTTTATTTCATATTTATTCATGATTGAGAGAATGTCTCACCTTAGAGAACTACAATTCCCACATAAGAGGAGATATAGGAGGTTCCAAATCCTAGATCTAAAGTTTCATTGCATATTTTGAAGGTCACCTAGTTTTAGGAGCAATGATTTTTTACAGAGTAATCAATGCCATTAGATGCAAAGTGGCCACATGAATTTTGAAATGTGGTCATACTAGAAATTTCACAAAAATTAACAAAGTTATGGTGTTTTCAAAATCTACCACCGGGAAATTCTCACCATGTTTTGACCACTCATTTCGAGGAGTGAGTGCCCCACAATTTTTGCTTGAGAACTTTGGTTATTTTGGGAGATCATTATTGATGTATACCCATGGTGGGGAGTGCCTTAGCTCTTGAGGCCACATGGCACACATTTTTATGGACTATTGATGGGATGTTTCACTTTGGAAAACTTTGTGGAGGTTGTTGCATAACCAACTCCTTTATTTTATTATTGTTGTACTTGTCTCATGAAGTTGGTTACATGAGAGCATTATTATATTGTTTGTACTTAACATATTTTATCGATTCTTCTTGGAGAAAAAACATGGATCTCAACAAATCATTACTACTTGTAGTAATGAATTTGTTGAAGAGGTTATCTTATTGTATTCCTTAGAGAGATTAGCAGATCTAGGAAAACGATTATTATTTTAATGTTGATAAGAGTTGAGTTGAAACCTATATAAGGGTTTACTCTCTCTCATTTTTGTATGGTTGGAATTTTGGAGCTTCCCCTCCTTGTATTTTAATGGACACATCTTTCTTGGATCATATGAGATGTACAAGGTCTTTTGTTTTTTAGTGCATAAATATTTTGGTGCTTAAAGCTTGAAGTGGTGTAGTTTCTTCTACATAGGTAAGACTAGAAACTTGATCCATTGAAGGATAAAATCTACCACTTGGAAGGATTTTTTCATGTGTGGTAACACCTCTTCTCTCCTTTGTTATCTTAATCTTTGATGTGTAATATTTTTCTTTGTATATCCTCTGGTAATTCTAGCAAGCTCATTAACTTCAATTTCTAGGGTAAGGTTGAGTTGCCTAGTTGAAGGTGGATCCTTTGGAGTCCTTCCTTGTAGAATTGTTGCATTGATTTCACCAAGCTTAGAGTGGAGTTTATTGATACTTTTAGCCTTAGTTCCATTTCTAATGCATAAGAAAACAATCCCTCTTAGATACCCCCTTGAATCCACTTCCCTTATTGGATTGGCACTAATCTCTATTTCCTTCCATCAACATTTTTATGTCCTAAAATACAAAAAATATCATTTTACTAAAGCTACTCTCATATCACCTTATGCCTAGTTGTTTATCTTTAGTAATCCTACTAGGGATACACCCCTTGAGTTGGAGGAGATCCAACCTAAAGTGAAGAGGATAGGTTACTTAGGTGATAGTGGTGATCATCCTAGTAGTTCCCTCTCGGATTGTACCTCATGAATTAGGGCTTTTATCATCAAGTACAAGTTGGGATGTAACAAGTTGCATAGTTGATTTGCACGCAAGGCTATGTTACATAGATCTCCATCTCTTGTCACAGTGTGCAATTTCTTGCTCAACAATAGTTAGATTTTGCATCTCTCTTTCGCTAATCACTAGTGCCCCAAACTTAGTCAACCTTGCTCCCTCAAGATCAAACCTTCCAGTTTAGGAGTTAATGTTGGTCCCCGGTAGTGGTGCAACAAATTGTGATAATTTTTCTTAATTTGTTATGCATGTTTCATCACACTTTACGTGGTAACCCCATCTTTTCTTTACAAAAATGAATCCTTTTCTAGTTCTGCAACAAAGTTCTTTAACAAGTGGCACAATGGATTCCCCATCTTCTTTGTCTAGCATGGATTGTTCATAGAGCTTTAGGAGTTTTCATTGAACATTGGATGCACTCCCATGTACTCCAATAAATCCAATCAAAATCCTTTCTCCTCAATTTCCTATCACAACCTTTCTCCTTGAAGTACCCCCTCTAATATACCTTGACTCTCTCCTCTATGCAAAATTGATGATTTGTGTAGTGTTATTCATGTCTAGTTGTATGCCTTGACTATTTTTTATACAAAGCATCTTGAACTTGTTCATGGATTTTTTAGATGTGGTCAATGAACTATATTATCACCCATGTGCAACAATTTGGTTTCCAACACAAAATGGCTTATGGATCTTTGAGCAAAAATCCCAAGCACACTTCAAAAGGTGAAGTTCATATCATGTTGTGCATGCACTATTAGTTATGTTATATATAAGGGATATTGTTATCCCAAGTCTTCAAGTGCTTATGGTTGAAGATGTGAAATAGTTGCATAATGGTGTGCTTCACTACCTCTATCTACCCATATATATGTGGATGGGAGGAAATGTCCCTCTTTAGCTTTGTATCCATCAATCCCCATAACACTTGCATTAAATGACTTGGAAATATGTTATCATGTTCATAGATGATTGGATATGGAAGGATGAAATGTACCCACACCTTGTCAAAGAACAATTGTGCTATTTATTGCACTTAGACAAACTCCTTGTAGGGAATTATAATAACCATCTTACTGAAGTGGTCCACAATTACTGTGATATATGAATTTCCATTGTTGTTTATTTTACAACTCTTTAAGAAAGTTCATTGACACTACATCCCATGCTCTACATGAAATTGGCAATAGAATATACTTTCCCAATGTTTGATTGGTCATCTTTGCTATGTTGCAGAGGGGATAACTATGCATGAATTTTGCCACAATGTGTGCCATCCTTGTCCAATATAAAATCTTAATGAGTTTGATGTCATATTCTCCACTTCAAAGTGCCCTAAAACCTTGGAATAATGTAATTTACACAACAACTAAGTTATGCAATTTCCCCAAGTAGCGCACCTTGCACTCAACTTATACATAATTCTATACTTTGACCTATAATCATGGTGCTATTGTGATTACAATAGCGATCTAGGGTAGGGTTAGTATTAGTACACTAGGGATACATCTCCCTTTAATCTATGGTGAGATTGTTAGGACTATGATTTTTTTCACATTGAAGCACCACAACCAAACTAATCATAGTTGATAATTGTTATGGGGTGGCAAGTTACTTTGAACACCAAGTAGGTGCAAATTGAGAATTTGAATAAAAAATAATTATTTAGGATGGTCATGAACGACAAGAAGTAAACACAAAAATATGCTAACACTACTTAAGTGCTTAACATAATTGAACAAGTAAATAACAAATAAGCAATTGAACCAAGAGAAGATACCCATACCAACATAGAAGATTGGATTAGTTGTATTTTTATTCCCAATAAGAGTGAGCTACAAAAATGGGTGCATATTGAAGTGATGTGAAGGAATCTATTTGTCTCTAACTATGAAGATAATTTTGATAAGGATCATATTACATGAACTATTACATGACATTTAATCTAGAAATGAGACGTTTACACATTTGTACAAGTAAATAAAGAAGAATTGTTGTCAATGCGGTGGTTGCAAATTTAGGTAGAGGGATAGAAAACACTTGGCATTTTTAAAAATTTGTAGGTTGTTATTGGCACTAGCATGGATTAGGTCAAATTTGATCACTAGATCTCATGAGCACATCGATTAGGATTCCATTGATAAGCCTATTGAATCTGGAGCTAGGTTTCCATGGTGATATGTGTGTTGATTTGTTGGAACTACCATGTGGATCAAATGTTGATGTTAGATCAATGACATGATGGAGATAAAGTACAAGTTGTGGGCACACTGGTAAAAGGGAACATGATGAGGAGAAAGGGTTTGTCATAGATAGGATTGTAATGAAACCTATTAGAGGTTTCCATTTGACCACACTACAAGCTAATATGGGCCTATCACACATCTAACTCATTCTAAGGCATAGACCAAAAGTCCCTCTTTGGGTAGAAATGGTCCCCCATTGCATCAAGGATATAAGTGTTGGTCACCAAAGCAGAAAAACTAGATGTCAACACACACAAATTTAAGGTATTGTCTACTAGTAGAGGAAATTTATGTTGCACTTGCTTAAGTGTGAATTACTTTGCATGGGCGAGAAACTAATAAGTTTTGACAATGTGGTAGAGTTATGTAGCCTTATCGCGAGTATGTTGATCGTGTAATCAATGAATTGGTTATATGGAACTAGTATGTTGAACTCGAGATCAATATCAATTGGAGGAATTGATTATGTTGTGCTATGCTCAAACAACGAAGGATTGTAAGGTAATAGAATCTCAACATTGAAAACCAAATGAAAACCAAGGTAAGGTAGTAAGTTGACCATGAATGCATTGCCACCATAATCTTTAGTGATGTTACACGGACTGTATCAAAATTGCTAGAGCTTCAACACAGGCCTCTAAATCCATCTTTCTAGATATGAAGCCAATCTTTATCTCCAACTAATAATTTATGCAAGATGCAATGTTTGTCATGTTGCTCTTTGTTCTTAAAGGAGGTGTGTAATAGAATGTCCTCGACCTATTTTTGAACATTCTAGATGTGCTCAATGGTGGTTGTTTTCTCAACATATTTTTGTGTATAGGCAAAAGTTATTTTAGTGTATAGGCAAAAATTATTTTAGCAGGAGGATCTAAATAAGTAGTGTCCATTAGTGTTGTAGGTTGAAATCCAAAGAAAACCTTGTATGGAAAACATTGTGTCACATTGTGGTGTGCATGGTTGTATATGTGTTTGACAAATGCAAGGTTGTCATCCCAAGTACGTAGGTGCTTATGATTATACTTTATATGTAGGTGCATGAGAGTTTGATTGGAATTTTCAAAGTGTTTGAGGGTCTAAGGTTGTAATGTTGTGTACACGTTTATCCTTGTGTCCAATAAACCCCAAAGAGATTTCTAAAAAGTTGAGATGAACTCAGGGTCTCTATTGTTGATAATGTGGGTAATCCAAAACTGACCTAGATATGTGCAAAGAATGTTTTTGCAATGTCTTTGGATAAGTTAATGTTATGGAAAGCGACTATGATTACCATCTTCAAGAACCAATCAACCATGACAAAAACTACATCACAGTTATTTCTTTTTGTTGGAAGTCTCATCATAAGATCCATGGAGATAGATCCTCATAGCCTTTAAGGAACACAAAAAGGAGTGTACAATCCCTACTTCATGTTGGTTGGTTTATCGATGGAACATACAACACAACCGTCAATATACCTATAGCCAATGGAAATATTTATGTAGGATGAACACATTCTTTTGGACAATAGAATAACCTATTATCTTAGAGTAACGAACTTTCCAAATAAGCTTGTCACACTTAGGATTTTTTGCAATACATATTTTTCCAAGGTAAAATAATAAGTTGTTGCACAACTCAAAATATAGTCAAAATGATCCCTATAGGAGGTCTATGTATGTATGAACAAACAATGAATTTGTTTGATAGTGATGATGCCAATCATGGATTGGATATCTATATGTGTCCAAAATAATAAGCAATGCTCATACTAGTGGGTGTCTCAAACACTCAGCTACATAGTTGGATTCATCTCACTTGTGTTTTTATCAACACATGGAACTACATCAAGTAACTCATTCACTTTAATTGGAAAGTGATTTTTAGCTTTTTTGTGTTTGCATAATTACAAAGGTTTATGGTTAGAGTGAATAACAATTTCCTTAGCAGGGATGTAGTTTCACCATTGCTTAATAGTTTAAATGATGGCATAGAACGTTTGGTCATAACCCAAGTAACAATGGATGACATTGTTGAAGGACTTAGAGTGGTTTGTGACAAGGCTTCGGCCATTTGCAAGAGGATTGCATTGAGTGCACAATTTGAGGCATCCATATATATCCCAAAGGGTTGTTAAATATTTTTTGATGCTATGAATAATGCATAACACAATCATTATTTCATATCTTCAAAACCTTGTTGCTAATGAGCAATCCATGTAAACACTAGTGGATTGAGTGCATGTAGTGGGAGAAGTTGAACATAGATCATTTCTAGAAGTTTGCGTGGCAAAACAAACTTTTTGAATTTGTTAGATTGGTGACTAATCAGGGTAGGAGAGTCTCTAATGACGTAACCTTCTCAAGATCCATATGTGCTTTATGATCATCAAAAATGAAATTGAGGTATCATATGCATTTCTTGGCAAAGTTTCATTTTTTTGGGTTATTATAGAATTGTGTGTTGTAAAGGGTCCCGAGGATAGTTGTGATGTGATAGAAGTGTTCTTCCTATGTCCTTCTAACCATCAAAATATCATCAAGATAGACAACATAAAATTTATCTATGAGAGGTCAAAAAACATCATCCACACGACACATGAATGTTGCAAGAACATTGGTTATGTTGAACAAAATCACCAACCATTCATCAAGTCATGTTAACTTTGAATACAATATTCCAAACACCCCAGGGGTCAATGGATGCCCAATGATAACCAAATTTTAGATTGATTCCAGTAAACAAGTTGACTCCCTTTAGGTTGTTAAGAAGGTCATTGATCCATGGGATCATGTACTAGTTCATCAGTGTGATTTTGTTTAGGGTACTATAATCAATGCACATGTTCCAAGAACTATCTTTCTTTGACACAAACATTGTAATACCCCAGTTTTGAGTCCCCAGATTAATAATGTATCGTGTTTATTTGATGAAAGGATTAAGTGCCTGTAAAGTTGAAAGGCTGGAGAGACTAGCAATGTAATACTTTGAATATTAATAATAAAAATGCATTGCTAGCTGCATGGAAGATAAGGACAAATTCATGGGGGGATATGATTCCACGAGAGAGGGAGAGAAAGGGGCTAAGCCAATTTATTATATTTTATTCACCCATTTTAGAATTAGTTGGGGAAAATGGTTACGTGAGCTTCTTGGGGAGGCCACATGGTGCATTATTGCATGTAATTATATAAACCATGATTTTGGTTGCTAGGGGATTCCTCAATCATTGTTTGTTCGTCAATAATTGTTTCTCATTCATTCTTTCTCACTATTGTTCTTGGTTTTTCAACATGGGAATGAAAGGATGGAGGTAGAGAGTCATTGATAGTTGGTTTTAGGTAACTATTGGTTATTCCAACAAGAAATCAATGCATGTATGCATGAGAATGATGGCAGTTGTGAAAGAACTATCCTCAAATGAGAATCCTTAGAGTTTCCAACATTGAGATTTCATGACTAGTAACACTAGAGCCCTAGAAAGAACTAGAACGACACGAGGTACTACATTACAGAGAAGGGGGTTAATTTCTTTGGGTTGTGTAGGATAAGGGGAAAAAGAGTTGATAAAATAGGATTTGTTGTGTGGTTGAGAAAACCATGAGAGCTTGATAGTTGACTAGTATGTAAAGCTTAGAGTAAGCCTAGGTACCCTACCTTGTGGATTCATAGCCTCAGCTCGGGGGTGGCATGTTGTAGAGAGTGAATGTGAAACAAAGCCTAAGGTTGGGTGGAACATCCAACGTCTGCAACCAGTTGACGAAGATTTTCCTTAAAAGATAAGTTCTCTTTGTTTCTCTATAAATTATATTTCCATTGTGTATTTATTTCTCTATGTTGAGTTATAACGTGCTTATTTACTATTAATGTTGTGCATGGCATGAGAAACATTTCTTTTATATATATACATGGTTCTTGATTGTTGCATGTGCTTGTATCATGATTGTTGCATTTATTAATTACTATCAAAATTTTGAAATCCATCAAGAATGTGAATTTTTGGGTACCCGAGCAAGGGGTTCATCATAGATTGGTATCATAATGCATGTTGCAATGCTTGAGCCATATGGGCCAACACACGAGATAGATTGTAATTATTTTAGCAGGGGACGAGCTAGAGGGTGCTTGGGTGGCCAAAATAATTTTTTTGAAAATATGCAATTTTGAGAATTTTGGAAATATTGGAATTTTTCGTATAGTGACGTCAGTGATGACGTAGGGGCCACATGTCAGGCGACGTGGTAGGACCATGGTGGTAGGTCCATGGTGTTGAATCACAGTTATGGGTTGGTAGGCTATGGTGACAGATATAATGACATAAGTGGTATCAAAGCTATTGGTAGGTGGTTTTAGAATGTTTCAATATGATCTGATTTGAACGAGAGAACGACACTTATGCACAAGGTGGCTTGGTGGTATCATATCTTTTTGTTTTGTTAACACCCCTCCATATTTAGATCCTATATCACTATAAACCATTTATGTACCCTATTCTCTATCAAATGATCAAGTTTGCATGCATGTTGTGCACCAAGTGGAAAGGGGCACGGGATGGGACCCACCCATTTTCACAACTAGTGGATGAGTGTCAGGTGCTAGGTGTCAAGAAAAAAGGAGGAGGATGATGGAGGATGATAGGCCAGGATGGTAGGAGGGGTGAAATTTCATCCCCTTAGGGTGCCATGTGGACCCAAGGTGCCAGATCAACAATGTCGTCAACAGATGCCACATAGGTAAATGATATCCCAAGTTAAAAAAACAAAAACAAAGTCTAGAGACAAAATCATATTTGGGCCATAACAAGAGCATAATAAATCAACTCGAGATGAAATATTCTAGGTATGTATGCAGTGAGGATGGATATAAAAGTGTTAGTGGGGGGCACTGCTTAGTTATGCACCAACTCTCCAGTATTTGTAAATTAGTGATTTTTGAAGATCATAGTGGTACTCTTTTATGGAGCCTTTGTTTCTGATGAGATTTTTAGTGAGACAAGGAAGTAGGTGTAAAAATACACAATGGAGCATTTGGCCAGATTCCAAGGGGTTCATAATGGGGTTGCTAAAACAAACCAAAATCCACTGTTCCATGCCACATTTTGGGGATTTTTGGAATTTTCAAAGGAGGAAAAGGGATCCCAAATCATAAAAAAGGAAAAATTTAATATACTCGACATTTTACCTACTCATGAATCTAGACAACTTTACTTTTCTGAAGTTTTTCTAGAAGTGCTCAGTTTGGGAGATATCTAGTTTTGCTAAAAATTCCAAGTCTAGAAAAATTGTAAAAAGGACAAAGTTGGCAATTCCAGATTGTTGTAGAATATTAATGGAGAAACACATTGATAATATGAAAGTTGAAGTGTGTTCACCATCATGAATATTATCAGCACCCAATACAAAATTTTCCTTGGTTACTCATATATTTTCATCCGCAGTTGACAGAAGTTGGCCTCCTAGTCAAATTGCACCAGTGGAAACGTGCAGATTTTGGGTGAAAATGGCTTTTTTCAGAAAGCCATAACTTTCAACTCAGAGATCATATTGGGGCATAAGAATAGTCATTGGAAAGCTAACTCAGAAGAGAATAATCCCAAGGGATTATAATTTGAAGGGGTGTGATAGGGTTATTCATAAATTGGGAAGGAGAAGAAACTATAACATTAATTGACAATTTATTTATAATATGCATAATTCTAAGGAAAATGCTTGCTTGCACATTTTGTAGAATTAGGGGTATAATCAAATCAATTCAAGCTCAATATTGTAGATCAAAGACATGGAGAATGCATAAAGATCCTATAGTCATGATAGAGAATCTAAAGGCCTAAACATCAATTTGGGTAATGAAGAGACAAAATGTAATGAACATAGGAGCAAAGTGGAGGCTACAAAATGGGTAGAGACTATGAGGATTTTGAGAGTGGAAGTGCAGAGTTATAGAGATGATAATGAAATAATCATAAGTTCATAGGAGGAGAAAAATCAAATAAATACCTAGCTATTGCAAAGCCTAAACCAACTGTAAAGACAAATGAAGAATGGATCATGCTCAAGACATGAGGAAGAAGGAAGACCCATGCAAAGAGAGATAACTACAAATGATCCAGACATTTAGAGAAGTGATAGTAGAGCTCAAATACATCATTACTCACATAATCATTCAAACAATAAGTTTTATGCATCAAAAGATTCAAGGAGTAGCCCATAAGTGTTCCATGTTAGGCATCAAAGAAGAAGATATGAGTTGGATAGCTTACAAAGAGAGCTTAGGAAGCTTAAGCCACCAACCTTTGATGGTGAAAACAAAAAGGGAGATGATGATGAAACATGGTTGTTTGGAATACAAAAATATTTCCAATTGCATAGCTACTCATATAACCTAGAAGATAGGATTGCCATATACCATTTGCATGGAAAATATTCTATGTGGTGTGATCAATTGAAGCAAGTCAAGCACATTTATGAGAAAATGATTTCTTGGAAGCAATTCAAGAAATACTTCTAGCAGCGATATCTTCTAGAGCACTACTATGACAAGAAGATGCAATATTTCTTTGAACTCAATTTAGGGAGCATGACCATGGAAGAATATGAAAAGAAGTTCTTGGAGTTGCTAAGGTACATGGGTTTTCAAAGAGGAGAATGTGAAAATAAAAAGGTTTCTAAGTGGACTACCATCGTTTTACGAAGACAAAATTCAATTTGATGAACCCAAAACTTTG
>ML806870.1:122794-143325 GCA_009831015.1 Picea engelmannii
CTAATGCACTCCACATAAGGGTACATATCATGCATTCTACAACCATTTGTATGCATCAATCATAGTTAAAGAGAAGAATTTTAGATGTTGTTATAGATCAATACCTATAGGTAAAATAAAGCTTACAGTAGGAAGATGTACAACATAAATTTAAAGGGTATAAGATGAAATAAGATGAAATACTTGTGCATAAAAATAGAATTTATGTTCCTAATTCCAAAGAACTAAGAAAGTTGGTGTTAAAATAAATGCATAATGTTCCATATGTTCGACATCTTGGTTACCAGAAAATAATTGTAGCAATAAGAAGCCAATACTTTTAGCCAAGATTGAAGAAGGATGTTGTTGATTACATTATTAGGAACATGAAATTTCAAAGAGCGATGGTTGAGCATAGACACCCAACAAGTTTTCTACATCCATCCAATCCCATAGTGGAAATGGGAAGTGGTAACCATTGATTTTATCACTAAATTGCCCATGACAACAAGGCAACATGATTCAATAATGGCAGTGGTGGATAAATTAACAAAGGCTTCTCATTTTATTCTAGTCAATATGACGCATAAGGCATCAAATATTTACATGAATGAAATTGTGAGGCTGCGTGGAGTACCTAAAGTAATTATTTCATACAGAGATTACTTCAATCTTTTGGAGATGATTGTTTAAGAGATTTGGTACAAATACAAATTTTAGTATAGCATTCCATCCATAGTCATATGGGTAAATAGAGAGAGTCAACCAAGTGACTAAATACATGTTAAGAATATATATGATGGACAAGCCATATAAGTGGGAATATTATTTGCATTTGGTTGAATTTTCCTACAACAATGGGTATCAAGCTTCATTGAAGATGAACCCATTTGAAGCTATGTATGGTAGAAACTGTAATACTCCAGTGAGTTGGGAAAACCTAGCAAAAAGAGTAGTACTTGGGACATAAATGCTCAAGGATATGCAAGAGTAGATGGTTAAATTGAAGAAGAATTTGAAATCAACACAAGATAGGAAAAATATTTATGCAGATAAGAGCAGGACAACCAGAGAATTTAAAGTGGGAGAGCATGTATTTTTGAAAGTGAAGTCCAAGAAAAGCTCGGTAAAGTTGGGCAATTGTACCAAGCTAGCAACCATATTTTGTGGTCCATTTGAAATATTGGATTGAATAGGACCAGTTACATACATGCTTACATTTCCTACTTCCATGAATGTGCATAATGTATTTCATGTATCTTTGCTGAAAAAGTATGTGCATGATCCTAACCATGTCATTGGTTGGACATTGATTTAGGTGGAGCCAAAAGGATACTTCTAGGTGCAACTAGTTTGTATGTTGGACAAGAAGGTCATGGTGCTCCAGAACAAATCCATAGCGCAGGTAAAGGTCCAATGGACATGAAACAACCTTGAAGAAGAGACATGGGAGTTGGAAGATACAATGTGAGATGCATATTCGTAGTTGTTTTTGAATTTCTAATAAAAATTCTGTATATATGTGCACTTGCATGGTGATATGCACTAAGGACATTGCCGAAATAAGGGGGAGGGGAATGTTATACCCCATTTTTGAGTCCCTATATTAATAATTTATTTGTGTTTATTTGATGAAAGGCCAAAGTGCTTGTAAAGTTGAAAGGTTAGAGTGCTTGTAAAGTTGAAAGGACAAAGATCCTAGCAATGTAATACTTTGAATATTAAAAGTAAAAATGCAATGTTGGCTATGATTCCACGAGAGAGGCGGTGAAAGGGGTTAAGCCAATTTATTATATTTTATTCACCTATTTTGGAATAAATTGTTAAAAGTGGTTACATGAGCTTATTAGGGAGGCCATGTGGTGCGTTATTGCATTTAATTATATAAATCATGATTTTGGTTGTTAGGGGGTTCCTCAATCATTTTTTGTTCATCAACCATTGTTCCTCATTCATTCTTTCTCATTATTGTTCTTGGTTTTTTGGCATGGGAATGAAAGACTGGAGGTAGGGAGCCATTGCTAGTTGGTTGTAGGTAATTATTGGTTACTCTAGTAAGAAATTGATGCTTGTGTGCTTGAGAATCATGACAGTTGTGAAATAATTGTCCACAACTGAGAATCCTCAGAGTTTTTTAGCATTGAGATTTCCTAACCACTAGCATTGGAGCATTAGAAAGAAGTGGAACGACTCGAGGGATTGCATTGTAGAGAAGGGGGTTCATTTCTTTAGGTTGTGCAAGCTGAGATGAAAGATATTTGACAAACTAGGATTTGTTGTGTGGTTGAGAAAACTGTGAGAAATTGATTTTTAACTAGTGTGTAAAGCTTAGAGTCGTCCTAGGCACTCTTCCTTGTGGATTCATAGCCTTAGCTTAGGGGTGGTTTGTTGTAGAGAGTGAATGTGCAGTAGAGCTTAAGGTTGGGTGGAAAGTTTGATGTCTGTAGCCAATCAATGAAGATTTTCTTTAAAATATAAGTTGGTTGTGTTTCTCTATAAATTATATTTCATGTTAGAATGCACAAATGGAAATAAGTGTGTATTGTCTTTCTCATTGATATGACACATCTATAAATACATTGATGTGATGTTTGGATTCATATTCCAAGGTCTCTTGGACTCCTAATGGCATTTCATATGATTTGACTATTCATATTCTGTCAAGTGAGTAACCCTAACATATTACCTTTCCAACATTCCCCCCCTTAATCCGAAGGGGTGTATGTGAGTAAAAGAATACAACTAAAGTCTAGAAGTGTGCAATTGAAATATGGAAGTGGACAACTGCCAATGGTTGAATGTGCTCTTTGAATATGGTGGTTTTGGGATTACCACAAACCAAACAACTAGCAGAAGTTGATGTCTTCTACTAAATGGTGATGGTGGTTTAAGGAAGACCACAAACCAATCTGGTGGTTTTGGGATTACCACAAAATTTGGAACTTGGATCTAGGGCTCAATGGTTCCCAAAACATTTCCTAAGTTAGCTAGAAGCTAGAAGTTGATGTCTTCAGCTAATTGGATGTCTGAAGTTTTGATATTTGTGTGCCAATTCTAGTTCTTTCAATGCGCACTAGTCCAAGCTTTGTGATGTGCATCAGAAATCAAGAAGACAATGCATGCACACTGGAATCAAGAAAAGGATCTTAGGGAAACCTCTTTGAATGATTACTGATAGAAGCATAAGGGAACGTGGATAAAAAAGAAGACGAGATGGAAATGTAGTTAAGATTGCTCTAATTCCAGAGAGGTGTTGGCAACCAATTCACATTTTTATCCTATCCTTATAAGCTGCCTACACCAGTGTTATACAACCCTTGATTTTCGTCGCAATCTTTGAATAAAACAACATTATTATTTTGCATTTGCACACCTTGCCTTATTCTTGTTTTCACGACTGCAAACGTGAAAACTTTGATTTCGAAGTCACATGAAAATCGTCACTGGATTATTATGGTCACTCTTGTCTATGTGTTCATCACATTTCCAATTTAATTATAGTCGCACAGTTGACAAGACTCCAAGATCCTTACTCATTCGACATTCTTTAATTATTAATATGATTTCGTTTTCATAAGACTGTGATGATATTCTTACGATTGAGTCCTTAAATACATTGGTGGTTTGATGTTCTTTCATCGATTTCCTTGACACATTGGTTTCATGAAAACACTTTGACATTATGGATTAGACCCTTGGTGTAATCATTTCATACAACACATATGTGATATGATCGAACCCTTGGTGTTGATTTCAAATCATTGTTTTGGTTTTAAAACTTTGTGAACGCTATGCGTATGCAAATTTTTTGGGTCGAATTACCATGGATTTCATTAATTGTTTGAACGACATTGTTTTTTAACATATGAAATAGTGATTTGAATCACTATATAAGCCGCCGGTTGTACATTGGGAAATGACTATTTTGCTAGGTTGAACTAGTTCCACCACCCCGCACATTCGGGCATTAATGCATTCCCCCTATCCCGGGTCACCTCTGTTGATTTTCGGGTAAGCCTGTGAGCTTTTCGATCCTGTGAATACCTCGTCCAAACCCTCGCCCGTTCACCGGACTCACCGTGTGCTCCCGTCTATGGCACCTGTGGTGCGCATAGAGCCAAATGGTAGCCAAACACTCATGTTGTTCAACAATGCTCGAAAGGATTTGGAAGATGGTGCTTGGCTTGTGTTTATTAAAAGGTTTGAGGGTTTTAACCTTTCGGTTCCCCAACAATTCACCCTTACCTTTGACGGATGCAGGGCTAAGGTCGATGACATACAACTCGAGCTAAATGAGGAATTCATAAGCTCTGCTACAGGACTACCGGCTACAGGGCAAAGGTGGTTTAAAAATTCAAAAGTAGACAAGGTGCCGTGGCCGCTATTTTTCACATCAAGGAAGATTGTTTCCTGTGATAGAGGTATGCCTATCACTACCCTCAAACCCAAGTGGAACGATCTTTTGGCAATTGTTAAATAGTTTGTGACCTGCGAAGGTCGATATGGCTTGGTATTTCTGTATCATCTTCGGTTATTGATGAATTTTATAGGCTATCCACTGAATATGCCACATTATCTCTTGCGTAGTCTTTACAAGATGTCCAAAAGATTCAAGCGAGAGAAGGCTGATAGCAGCCTTTTCCATCACTCCTTAATCAAACTTATTATCGTCCACCATTTGAGCCTTAATGGTGATAATTGGCAAGCCTTCCTATCTAGGAATGGATTTTCCACTCCCGAGTCTGTCCAAGTGGACAAGGTTGTGATTACTGAAACATTGGTTGGACCGGCCGTGCCACTTCACATCCTTTTACCCCCTGTCAAACCCTCGGATTGCCTTGACATGGACCTACCCGATGCCATGGACAACCCGTGTGCTAAGGACGATATTAAGGCTGTCAAAAGACCCGTGAGGAAGAAAGGAAAAGGTGATGCTACTGTCAATAGTAAAGGGAAGAAAAACGCATGATGGCTATCCATATGTGCGAGGAATAAGCCTAAGAAAAACATTGATTAGAAGCCAATAGTGCTCAGCGAGGACTCAGACTCCGAAATTGAACGTTTCCTAGCTGAGGAATACCACTATTTTCAGGGCCTATGCTCTAAGGAACCCTATGACTATGTCTCTAACTTACCTCCGTGCCTAAAAAACGACCCTAATTACCCGGGAATCAAGCTGCACAAAGAAACCCCTGGTAACTTGAACAAACCCTCGCCTGAGATGCCAAAGCTCGACCAACCACTATGTATCCAATGTAATGCTTGGCTAGAACGTTATTATAACGACGTTCCCCTGTTGCAATCAAAGATCAAATTGTTAGAGGAACGGGTGACAGTCCTGGTGAAGGAGAACGACAGGCTACAAGCCAACGAGAAGAAACAAAAAACCACCGGTTCAATTGTCTTTAAGAACGTCGAGGCAGCAACGGCCTTTGTCAATTCAAATCTATCATGATCGAATCACTTTCTTACTGCCTAGGTTTGTATTTCCATATTGATTTTGTTTTATGAGTTGGTTTAAATTAATATAACCGCTTGGATTTGCTTTCAATTAGCTCTGTTTGTTTTGATAAATTCGAAATGATTCTTTTACTTTTGATTTCATTATACAGAAAATTTGATTGCTAAACTCGGACACAGTTACGACTTCGTTTATCTGATTTCATTGTTCTCGAATTAGTTTAAAAGATTGATTTGTTTTCGATCGGGTTTGATTTTGATTAGTTCTGTTTGCTTTTAATAGACTAAAAACAATCCTGTTGATTTTGATTTACCAAAAATGATTTTGTTTTGTTTTGAATAAATATTTTCGTTTGGATTATGATTGCATTCGACCTGTGTAAAAGATTTGTTTCCTAAAATCATGTAGCTATGTTTTGATTGATACGATGTTGCATAACGATTGTGTCGGCCCCAAACTAGTTCAAGTCATTTCTTATGGTTTGATCATGAAACAATGTTGTATGCCCTTGATCAGCATGGTCGTTTGTAGGTGCGTTGAAGATTGGTTTGATGTAGTTTTATTACTTGTAAACTAAAAAATGATCCTGTTAGTTTCACTTTGATTCGACAACGATTTTGTTAAGTGCTGAGTCGACATAAACTATTGTATGGAAAATCTACTCGATCGGTTATAGTTTGTGTCGATTCAAATTGATTCATGAAAATGATTTCATTGGTTACTACTGGCATGAGCAATTTGCTTTGTGTTGATTTAATAGTTAAAGATTTGGTTTAAGATTTGAATATATTTCTGTTAGCATTTCATTGATTTAAAAATGATTCTGTTTTCAAATTAGACCAGCTACAGAATCACAAGATTCTGTAGCTAGTCTTAAAAATTATATTTCTGTCAATATTATCAATAAAACACTATCTAAACTTCTGTATTCTTGTCTATTACAGGTACCCACGAATTTCATTGACAAATTGGACATGCTGTAGCAATTTAGATATAGTTTTCAGTTGTTAGTCATAGGCAAAAATAGGGACTTGGGAGATTATTCTTAGATTTTTTGTAAACTGCTTTGACAATTCCCACAGGGATGTTTTACCCTATGGTCTTTAAATACTTGTTATTTTTTTTTGTAATAATCATCATCACTGTTGGGAGAACCAGACCATGGATTTATGATTTAGACTAAGATGAAAGTTGATGTCTTGTAACAGCTTTAGCTTTCAATATATCCAACTTTTATTTCAAGTTTTCTTCATATCAGTTTGTAGTCAATTATCGACTACTTTAGCTATCATAATTCGTTGCAGGTTGATGTGATTTGGTTTATATGTTGTCCATGTCTGATCTCTCTTATTTTAAAAAGTACAACATTCACTTTGTTTAAATTTAAGGAATTAAAGGTTTACCTTCTTCATTAAATGAATCATTTTGTACAAATCTTTACATATGGGTTTATCTAATTGTGATGGTTTGTAAATCATAAGATTGCTGTCAATTTTATGTCTTGTTTGTTCTGTTATTGATATTCAAAGAGCACTGCTGCTTCTAGTTTACAAGAAGCTTGCAGAGAATCCGGTGCGGGTTTCCTCCCATCGAACAACTGAACTGGATCTTTTATACAGGACAAATGGGAAAACGTTACTTTAGGTCAGTTTGCTATTTGTTATTTGATAGTTAATTTATTAGTGTTATTTAGGTAGTTTAGATAGATAAATATATAGTTTAGATTATTAGTTAGAATTATCGTTTTAGTTGCTTAGCTTAGACAATTTTTATTTAATTTCTTTCTCATAAAATTATAAAAATAAAAAAACAATAGTTTAGCTGTTTTAGGACAATTTACAAATGATTTTTGCAGGTTTTCATTTAAATCTGTAATCTGTAAATACTGTATATTTGTAATTGGATCTAACTCTGTTGATAATTGAACATTTAATTTTATAGAATTATTGCTATATAGCATAGATAATAGACTGTATATATTTAGTTCAGATTTGTTTATTAGTTTGCTTAATTTTTGTTTTCTTTAGATCAGTTCCTTAGTGTAGTTTTCTTTTGTTTTCCTAAGACTTAGATCGACCAATGGAGCTGCTAAAGCTGTCAGGGTGGATCATTCCAAACGGCTTGGGTTATTTAGACAACCCCGGACCGGATCCACTCTTCCAGTTGATGAGCGTTCATTTTCGCCTGTCAACAAATGGCGCTAGAAGGAGGGCCTGAAATTTATTAATGGCACGAGGCGGTCGTAAGACTCCTCCACCACCTAATCGCTCACCTATAGTGACAAGAATCCATTCAAACAAAAACATCCCCCCTCAAACAACAACCACATCAAACGACGATCTACGGATCACAGTTGAACCAGCAACCCCGAATCCTACAGGTGGTGACATACAAGAGATTGTCCGCCAATCTCTTTTGAGAACACATGGTGCCTTAGCCCGTTTAAGGCAACCAAATTGACCTTTGAACCAACCTTTAGATTTCTATGATATCAGAGAACAACTCGGAGGCACTAACCTCAATATGAACCCTACAGATCCAATCCTCAATCCTGCTGTAGGGGGATCTGGAATACCTCCCTCACCACCTCCCTCATCTCCTTCTTCTTCTGGAGAAGACTCTTCTGACGAAGGCAGTTCCCCTTCTTAGCCTTCCACGCCGCCTACACCAATGGCCAACCAAAACAATCCTGCTAGACCTTGGCTCGACCAGGATGCAGGAGCCATACCTGGAGCACAACATCCCTTACCCAAACATCTAGAGAAGTGGCTTCCCAAGTTTGACCCTAACTCTAAACAGATCGCAAAAGATCACATTAAAAAGTTTATGTTAGCCATTAGACTCCACAATGTCGAGCATGAAGATGTAGTCTGTAGGTTGTTCCCCTATACTTTTGAGGGCAATGCCTCTACCTAGTACTTTTCCCAACAACCCCATACCATCGTGTCTTGGGAAAAGTTCGAGTCATGCTTTTTGGAAAATTTCGAAGACGATAAGTCCCCGAAAGTCATGGTTATGGAGCTCTCTAGCTTAAGAATGAACCCAAAAGAGAAAATTAAGGACTTTAATCAAATATTCTTAACACTTAAGAACCGAATCCCTACGGATTCCATGCCTGCCGAGAATCTTATCATAGGATACTATACTAAAGCCTTGCATCAAAGTATAGCCATTTGGGTTAAATGATCTAAGAAAGCCACGTTGTTAGATGCTTTCGAAGAGGCTAGCTAGATTGAAAAAGACATCCTTAGTTTAAAAGACACTACTAGCAACAAAACAGAGACTAGTTCATCTTCCAAAAAGAAGATCAAAATCCTCCCTAGACCTGCTCAAAATAAAACACAACCTGAAAGCTCGGATTTAGAAAACCTAACTAAAGTTGTTCAAAAACTGTCAAATCAAGTTATAGATTTGAAAAGGACGACCGAAGAAGCTTCTTCAAGAAAAGGGCCTTACAAACCCCCGTTCAGGAAACCTTTTCCCACCAACTGACCTAATCCAAATGCCGAAGGCCTTAATCTAGAAAGTCTGCAATACGCCCTTCAAACAATTCTAGAAGCCCAGGATAACTTGATGCCTCCTGAGATTCCTGAGGAGGTAGTTGACCAAGAGACAATTCAAGAAGAAGAATCTTCTCCGAACATTTTTGGACACTTATCGGATAGCATCTTTCAAACTAACTTCGAGACAGTCCATCCCTACAATACTAGGAGTAAGACAACAAACAAACCTTCTTCCGAAAACACTACGACTTTTCGCCCAAAGCAATCTAAACCAAACGAGACTAAACAGAGTCATGTAAACCCCAACTTAGATTATGATTTAGTTGAAGATCTTAAAAAGTTAAGGGCTAACATTTCTATTTATGAGTTATTAAAGTTTCCATTTCTGCTACAAAAAATGTTACAGAACATCGCAGAGAATAGAAAAAATGGTAATTTAAACAAGGTTGTACAGAACAAAGTTCCTCAGAAGACTTCCACTAAGAATAATCCTGATCCTCATGATAAAGGAAGCCTTCCTGTAAAAAATGTAAATAATGTGGATACATTAGCTTTAGAGATTGCGAGTAAAAAGCCACAAGCTTCCACACTTAGTACTCGCAGAAATGTACCTCCATTTTTGTTAACTTTCGAAATATTTAATAGAAACGTGCACAATTGTATGGTAGACTCAGGAGCATCATCCAATGTGATGCCATGGTCTGTATGTCAAAAGATTAATGCTGAAGTTGAACCATCCACTTTAAAAATCATCCAACTTGATCGAACCAGTGTTAAAGTTGTAGGCGAATTAAGGAACATGCTTATAAGATTATCATCTAACCCTAAAGTTCATCAAGTTATTGATATTATTGTTGTGGATATTCCATAAGTGTATGGTCTGTTTCTAAGCAGGGACTGGTTGGAGCAGCTACGCGGCTATTTCGCGACAGATTGGTCTCACTTGTGGTTTCCAGAGAACGACAAGCCCAACAAGATCAAGGTGAATCGTGAATGATACCTTAAGTTCACGGTCATAGATTTGCATGATCCCAACGAACCATTTACACCTTCTGCTGATTCACCCGAAGTACAATGGATGGATACTTTTTTCGGCAATTTCATGGCCGAGACTTCATATATCACCAACCCAGAACAACAATCCGAGATTGTAGCATATGTGCAGCCAACAACTTATTCATAATGGTCTCATGCACCCGATAAAAATCAAATTTGGTCTCTTTATTTTGACGGATCAAAGTCCAAAGAAGGAGCCGGTGCAAGTTGTGTTATTATTGATCCCTCAGGTAGCAAAACCCTAATTGCATGTGGGCTAGAATTTGAATGTACTAATAACACTGCAGAATATGAGGCTTTACTGCAGGGCCTCAGAAAAGCTTTAGACATGAACATTCAAAATTTGTCTGTCTCTGGCGATTCTGAAATCGTGGTTAGACAGGTAAGAGACTCTATCCACTGTCTGTCTCCGCATCTTAAAAGCTACCAATCCGAGGTATGGAATTTAATGAATAAGTTTTCTTCTTTCAATATAAATTATATTCCTAGATTGAATAACTCTGAAGCTGATCTATTAGCTAACATAACTTCCAAACTTTTTCCTGCAGAGGGCTTGTCCTAGGATGCATTCTCCGTCGAACTGTTGTTCAGACCATCCGTTCCTGACAACATCATGAATTGGAGAGTCTTCGACGACGATCAACAGATTATTAGCTCCCTGCCTATGGAGGAAAATTTTCAAGGCGCGGTGATCGACGAATGCACTCATGACGATAATTTGTGCGATTTCACGGTAATACCAGATCCGAGAACTCCTGAATATTCGTCGGACATGGTAAATTCGATCCCTAAGTCAGTAGTTATATTAGAGAAATTTTACGATCTTCAAGATAAATTCAAGAAATCGGTCAACTATAAAACTAATAGTTCCTCGTTATCATATGAAAAAGTAAACTTAGGAACTAATGACAATCCACAGTGCATTAATTTAGGCGTGGGGTGTTCTGAACAAGAAAAAGCCGCATTTGTTAAATTGTTTAAATAATTTAAAGATGTTTTTGCGTGGATGTATGATGACCTTAAAACTTTCAACCCTAACATCATACAACATGTCATTCCTATGAAGCCCCAAACCTTACCCTTTCAACAAAAATTAAGAAAAATGCACCCTAAGCTCGAACCAACCGTAAAAAAAAATTAAATAAACTCCTGAATGCTAAGATAATTTTCCCAGTTAGGCACACTCAATGGGTTTCTAACCTTGTCCCTATCCAGAAGAAAAGTGGGGAAATTCGACTATGCGTCGATTTCCGAAACCTTAATAGAGTGTCTGATAAAGACAACTATCCTGTCCCACCCATGGAACAGATCCTACAACAGGTATCTGGTTCTGAAAGGCTATCCTTATTGGATGGTTTCTCAGGGTACAATCAAGTCCCGATGTCTCCTCCAGACCAACTTAAAACTACCTTCCTCACTCCATGGGGCACTTACGCTTATCGAAAAATTCCCTTTGGATTGATTAATGCCGGTGCCACTTTCCAGAGAGCGATGGACATTGCTTTCCGAGGCTTAATCAATCAATTCGTCGTAGTTTACTTAGATGATGTTATTGTATTTTCTAAAAACAAAACTGATCATCTAGCTCATTTAAGAGTTGTTCTACAACGATGTCGTAAATACGACATTTCCTTAAATCCTAAAAAATCCATCTTTGCAGTAGAACAAGGTAAACTCTTAGGATTTATTGTGTCGAGCAAAGGGATGATTATCGACCCTGAAAGGACTCAAATCATCTCGAAACTTCCCCCTCCGACATCCAAAAAGTCTATGCAGTCTTTCTTAGGCCAAATAAACTTTGTCAGGAGATTCGTCCCCAGTTTCTTCGAAATGGTCAGACCTTTACAGAACCTAATTAAGAAAGACGCACAATATCATTGGGGACCCTTATAAAATCAAGCTTTTAATGCAACAAAAATGACCATAATAGACACTCCTTCTCTCATGAGCCCTGACTTTTCCCAAGACTTCACACTCTACACTTTTTCTTCTGACCGCTCCTACACTGCCATCCTAACTCAAAAGAACCCTGAAAACAATGAAGTACCCATTGCCTTTATGATCTCTTCTTTCAAAGGCGCAAAACTTAATTACTCAATGGTTGATCAGCAAGCCTACACTGTTTTCAAAGCAGTCAAGAACTTTCGGTCTTATCTTTTGAAATCTAGGACGAAAGTGATTGTCCCTTATCCAGCCGTCAGGAACTTGTTAGTGCAGAAAGAACTAGGTGAGAAGAGGGCTAACTGGGTTACCTCCTTACAGGAGCATGACATAGAAATTACCCCAGCTTAGATAGTGAGAGGCCAAGGGTTATGCAAGTTAGTTGCTGATTCAGCAGCAGGACAACAAGAAGAAAATGATAGGTCAAACCTAGGGCAACACAATCAAAATGCAATCTGCTGTGCACAAAAATCTGTCAGTCCCTGGTATGACGATATAAAATTTTCTCTTGAACATGGGTCAGCCCCCCGTCACCTGGATCCCACTAGAAGAAGAGCGTTAAGATTAAAGTCTGCCTCCTTTCATTTGGTTAATGGTATTCTGTTCCATCAAAATTTTGATGGCATACAGATGCACTGTCTTGAGAAAGACGAAGCAGAAAAAGTCTTACTAGAATTGCACGCAGGAGAAGTTGGTGGGCATTTTGGTGGTGACACCACTACCCATAAAGTTTTGAGAGCTGGTTATTACTAGCCCACACTTTTCAGAGACGCCCATGCCTTGTGTCGTAAGTGTACTATTTTCCAAAAAGCATCAGGGCGGTTACAGAAACTAGCCTTTCCTTTGCAGCTTGTTCTAGTAGACTCTCCTTTTCAGCAGTGGGGCCTTGATATTATAGGTCCAATCAATCTACCATCTTCACAGTAGCATAAGTTTATCATAACAGCCACACATTACTTTACCAGGTGGTCTAAAGCTTCTGCATTAAGAACTGTGAATACTAATAAGGTAATTGCCTTTTTAAATTCGAATATTATTACTCGTTTTGGTATCCCTGACTGTTTAGTATTCAATAACGCCTCTTATTTTTCATCTCTTGAGATGAGCGAGTTCACTCTAGAAAAAGGAATTAAATTGAAGTATTCTGCCAGCTACTACCCCCAGGGCAATGGATTGGCAAAATCAACAAGTAAGAATCTGATTAAAATTATCAAGAGAACGGTATCTGAGAATCACAAAAACTGGCATAATGCATTGTTAAACGCAATCTGGGCTGATAGGGTAACACCTAAAACTGCTGTAGGTAACTCTCCCTTCTTTCTCGTTTATGGAAGAGAAGCAATTCTACCACCACACATTCTCCTTCCCTCACTACATCTATCGCAGAAAATACAAGAAGATGATTGTCCCCCTTTGGAAAACCGAATTAATGCTTTAATGAAACTAGAAGAGGTAAGAGCTCAAGCTAAACATAAGTTAGATCAACATCAACTAGTGGTCAAAAGCTGGTTTGATGCCAACTCCGCCTCTGATAGGAAATTCGAAGTAGGTGACCTTGTTTTGAAGTGGGACAAACCTCATGAGGGAAAGGGAGAGCACACGAAATTTCAAAACTTATGGCTTGGACCGTTCTTAATTGCTGAGAAATTGGGTCCCAACTCTTTCTGATTGCAGAATCTACAGGGACACCCTGACACCTATCCGGTGAATGGCCAAGCTCTGAAAAGATATTTCAATTGATGACAATCCTTTGTATACTATGTACATATTTTTCTTTTGTTTGCTTTTCTTTTGCTGTTTTGGTTTTGATTTTTCCTTTGCGCTTATCAGTTTTGTTTTTGGAAATACATACCTGAATTTTGGGACTGTTCAGACAAAGAAAATATATTTTTTTTTTCACTGAAATGGCTGTTGAAAAATTGTATAAACATCAATTGTATACTTCTGAAATTTACATCTGTTGAAAAGACAGTTGTTTGAAAGAAGTTAATTGATTTCGATCTGTGAGTAAAGCCTGTCATGATCATCTGTTATCTTCTTACGCTGTCCCTGTTCCTTAAGGGAATGACTCAGAAGATGTCTCCCTGCCTTAGAAGATTGGTTTTGTAAATAAACCATCTCTGGATCTTAATGAAGGATAGTTCTAAAAAAAAATCTGTTGAGGTCTGTTAAAAAAAAATAAAAAATGCTAAAATATCATAATTTTCAGCGTCACCCCACTCAACTATATATCGTTAAAAAAACAAAATAAATCATTAAAATAGCCGTGGGAAGTGATTGTAAACCCGCTGGGATGCTGAACAGGTCTGCTGGCAGCGGCTAAATGCATGCATGATGCCAAGACAACTTCGCCAGGGTACTGAACAGGCCTGCTGGCAGCGAAGCAATGTCGGGTATATGAAAATTTGCAAATATGCAACCTCTGACCCTAAAATGTCCTTTATTCTGATTTGGAACTTCTTGGTAGGATACAGATATCAGAGTGGGTTAAATGGAAACCATGTCGAGGCTATGGACGCCTGCTAGAAGCAGTGGCTCTGTCAACAGTATTGGAGATTTTATCTTTAATATCGTGGCTCGCTTGTCTTAAGACTGCTATCAGTTTTCATCCTTTAAACACTGCTGGAATATTTGATCATTGATGATGTTTAAACAATTTTCTGGTTATTTCTGTTGGAATTATTCCTGTTATCCTAATCTGAATTTGTTTTTTTTGGGTAGAGATAACTGCTTCTACCAGTGTGTCGCCATTGTTGGTAGCCAATTCACATTTTTATCCTATCCTTATAAGCTGCCTACACCAGTGTTTTACAACCCTTGATTTTCGTCGCAATCTTTGAATAAAATAACACTATTATTTCGCATTTGCACACCTGCCTTATTCTTGTTTTCACGACTGCAAGCGTGAAAACTTTGATTTCGAAGTCACATGAAAATTGTCATTGGATTATTATGGTCACTCTTGTCTATGTGTTCATCGCATTTCCAATTTAATTATAGTCGCACAGTTGACAAGACTCCAAGATCCTTACTCATTTCACATTCTTTAATTGTTAATATGATTTCGTTTTCATAAGACTGTGATGATATTCTTACGATTGAGTCCTTAAATACATTGGTGGTTTGACGTTCTTTCATCGATTTCCTTGACACATTGGTTTCATGAAAACACTTTGACATTACGGATGAGACCCTTGGTGTAATCATTTCATACAACACATATGTGATATGATCGAACCCTTGGTGTTGATTTCAAATCATTGTTTTGGTTTTAAAACTGTGCGAACGCTATGCGTATGCGAATTTTTTGGGTCGAATTACCATGGATTTCATTAATTGTTTGAACAACATTGTTTTTTAACATATGAAATAGTGATTTGAATCGCTATATACGCCATCGGTTGTACATTGGGAAATGATTGTTTTGCATGGTTGAACTAGTTCCACCACCCCGCACATTCGGGCATTAATGCATTCCCCCTATCCCGGGTCACCTCTATTGATTTTCGGGTAAGCCTGTGAGATTTTTGATCTTGTGAATACCTCGTCCAAACCCTCGCCCGTTCACCCGACTCACTGTGTGCTCCCGTCTATGGCACCGGTGGTGCGCATAGAGCCAAATGGTAGCCAAACACTCCTGTTGTTCGAAAATGCTCGAAAGGATTTGGAAAATGGTGCTTAGCTTGTGTTTATTCAAAGGTTTGAGGGTTTTAACCTTTCAGTTGCCCAACAATTCGCCCTTACCTTTGACGAATGCAGGGCTAAGGTCGGTGACATACAACTCGAGCTAAATGAGGAATTCATAAGCTCTGCTACAGGACTACCAGCTACAGGGCAAAGGTGGTTTAAAAATTCCAAAGTAGATGAGGTGTCGTGGCCGCTATTTTTCACATCAAGGAAGATTGTTTCCTGTGATAGAGGTATGCCTATCACTACCCTCAAACCCAAGTGGCACGATCTTTTGGCAATTGTTAAACAGTTTGTGACCTGCGAAGGTCGGTATGGCTTGGTATTTCTGTATCATCTTCGGTTATTGATGAATTTTATAGGCTATCCCCTGAATATGCCACATTATCTCTTGCGTAGTCTTTACAAGATGTCCAAAAGATTCAAGCGAGAGAAGGATGATAGCAGCCTTTTCCATCACTCCTTAATCAAACTTATTATCGTCCACCATTTGAGCCTTAATGGTGATAATTGGCAAGCCTTCCTATCTAGGAATGGCTTTGCCACTCCTGAGGCTGTCCAAGTGGACAAGGTTGTGATTACTGAAACATTGGTTGGACCGGCCATGCCACTTCACATCCTTTTACCCCCTGTCAAACCCTCGGATTGCCCTGACATGGACCTACCTGATGCCATGGCCAACCCATGTGCAAAGGACGATATTAAGGCCATCAAAAGACCTGTGAGGAAGAAAGGCAAAGGTGATACTACTATCCATAGTAAAGGGCAGAAAAACGCATGATGGCTATCCAGATGCGCGAGAAATAAGCCCAAGCAAAATGTTGATCAGAAGCCAATAGTGTTGAGAGAGGACTCGGACTCCGAAATTGAACGTTTCCTAGCTGAGGAATACCCCTATTCTCAGGGCCTCTGCTCTAAGGAACCTTATGACTATGTCTCTAACTTACCGTCGTGCCTAAAAAATGACCCTAATTACCCAGTAATGAAGCTGCACAAAGAAACCCCTGGTAACTTGAACAAACCCTCGCCTGAGATGCCAAAGCCTGACCAACCACTATGTATCCAATGTAATGCTTGGCTAGAACGTTATTATACTGACGTTCCCCTGTTGCAATCAAAGATCAAATCGTTAGAGGAACGGGTGACAGTCCTGGTGAAGGAGAACGACGGGCTACAAGCCAACAAGAAGAAACAAAAAACCACCGGTTCAATTGTCTTCAGGAACGTCAAGGCAGCAACGACCTTTTTTAATTCAAAGCTATCATGATCGAATCACTTTCTTACTGCCCAGGTTTGTATTTCCATATTGATTTTGTTTTATGAGTTGGTTTAAATTAATATAACCGCTTGGATTTGCTTTCAATTAGCTCTGTTCGTTTTGATAAATTCGAAATGATTCTTTTACTTTCGATTTCGTTATACAAAAGATTTGATTGCTAAACTCGGACGCATTTACGATTTGGTTGATGTGATTTCATTGTTCTCGAATTAGTTTAAAAGATTGATTTGTTTTCGATCGGGTTTGCTTTTGATTAGTTCTGTTTGCTTTTAATAGACTAAAAACAATCCTGTTGATTTTGATTTACCAAAAATGATTTTGTTTTGTTTTGAATAAATATTTTTGTTTGGATTATGATTGCATTCGACCTGTGCAAAAGATTTGTTTCCTAAAATCGTGTAACTATGTTTTGATTGATACGATGTTGCATAACGATTGTGTCGGCCCCAAATTGGTTCAAGTTATTTCTTATGGTTTGATCATGAAACAATGTTGTATGCCCTTGATCAATGTGATCATTTTTGGGTGCGTTGAAGATTGGTTTGATGTAGTTTTATTACTTGTAAACTAAAAAATGATCCTATTAGTTTCGCTTTGATTCGACAACGATTTTGTTAAGTGCTGAGTCAACATAAACTATTGTATGGAAAATCTACTCGATTGGTTACAGTTTGTGTCGATTCAAATTGATTCATGAAAATGATTTCATTGGTTACTGCTGGCATGAGCGATTTGCTCTGTGTTGATTTAATAGTTAAAGATTTGGTTTAAGATTTGAATATATTTCTGTCAGCATTTCATTGATTTAAAAACGGTTCTGTTTTCAAATTAGACCAGCTACAGAATTGCAAGATTCTGTAGCTAGTCTTAAAAATTAGATTTCTGTCAATATTATCAATAAAACATTATCTAAACTTCTGTATTCTTGTCTATTATAGGTACCCACAAATTTCATTGACAAATTGGACATGCTGTAGCAATTTAGATATAGTTTTCAGTTGTTAGTCATAGGCAAAAATAGGGACTTGGGAGATTATTCTCAGATCTTTTGTAAACTGCTTTGACAATTCCCACAGGGATGTTTTACCCTGTGGTCTTTAAATACTTGTTATTTTTTTTTGTAATAATCATCATCACTGTTGGGAGAACCAGACTATGGATTTATGATTCAAACTGAGATGAAAGTTGATGTCTTGTAACAACTTTAGCTTTCAATATATCCAACTTTTATTTCAAGTTTTCTTCATATCAGTTTGCAGTCAATTATCGACTACTTTAGCTATCATAATTCGTTGCAGGTTGATGTGATTTGGTTTATATGTTGTCCATGTCTGATCTCTCTTATTTTGAAAAGTACAACATTCACTTTGTTTCAATTTAAGGAATTAAAGGTTTACCTTCTTCGTTAAATGAATCATTTTGTACAAATATTTACATATGGGTTTATCTAATTGTGATGGTTTGTAAATCATAAGATTGCTGTCAATTTTATGTCTTGTTTGTTCTGTTATTGATATTCAAAGAGCACTGCTTCTTCTGGTTTACAAGAAGCTTGCAGAGAATCCGGTGCGGGTTTCCTCCCATCGAATAGCTGAACTGGATCTTTTATATAGGACAAATGGGAAAGCGTTACTTTAGGTCAGTTTGTTATTTGTTATTTGATAGTTAATTTATTAGTGTTATTTAGGTAGTTTAGATAGATAAATATATAGTTTATATTCTTAGTTAGAATTATTGTTTTAGTTTCTTAGCTTAGACAATTTTTATTTAATTTCTTTCTCATAAAATTATAAAAATAAAAAAACAATAGTTTAGCTGTTTTAGGACAATTTACAAATGATTTTTGCAGGTTTTCATTTAAATCTGTAATCTATAAATACTGTATATTTGTAATTGGATCTAACTCTGTTGATAATTGAACATTTAATTTTATAGAATTATTGCTATATAGCATAGATAATAGACTGTATATATTTAGTTCAGATTTGTTTATTAGTTTGCTTAATTTTTGTTTTCTTTAGATTAGTTCCTTAGTGTAGTTTTCTTTTGTTTTCCTAGGACTTAGATCGGCCAACGGAGCCGCTAAACCCGTCAGGGTGGATCATCCCAAATGACTTGGGTTATTTAGACAACCCAGGACCAGATCCACTCTTCCAGTTGGCGAGCGTTCATTTTCGCCCGTCAACAAGAGGCTACGTGGAGTGTAAGAAGGATACAAAAGCATGCAAGACCGATAGTCAGTAGAGTGATGGAGAAAATATTAAAGAGATAGAGCGCCAAAGTTGAGAAGGATATAAAAGGAAGCAAGGATGACAAAGAAAGGGTTGATTCATTGGGTTACTGTTAGTTTTCCAAGGTTCTAGGGATATCCCGTTAGCTCTCTCTGAGCAGCTGTAGTATTGTAATGTCTCTGGTTGTGTGTCTGAGTCTGTCATATGAAAATGTATGAAAGGATGTGCATGGCACTATGTATTATAAATATGGGGAATTATATGAGAGAATATAAGACCCTGTTCTTGTCGATATGTGATTTTGTTAATGTATACATGTTCCTGATGGAAAGAGGATGATAATAACACTACATTGATGTTGAACATATGATATGTCAATTATGCGTCTGAATGAATTTGATGTTTCCTTTATGTCTTGTTATATGTTAAGTAAGTTGTAATGAATGATATGAATGTCAACCCAGATGGATCTATGTGCGTTTATCCCTTCATCCTCGACACAAGACCAGATGGTATCTGTGATCCTCATAGCGTCTCGGGTGAGACCTTCTTCAACCTTGGCTGAAGATTGATATGCCAATGCTATGGGGTTTTTGTTGGTCAACTCTAGAGGAACCCTGGGTTTTAACCCACCCGCGTTAGGAAGGATGAGCACGAGTGTTAAACGACCCAAAAAATGGTTCCTTTGCTGGGACTTGGAGGTTTTGTATTAAGAGATGAAGGAAAAGAATGAGGTGGTATCCATCTCGGGAGGAAATTCAATATTGGTTAACTGCGAAAGGTCTGAGAGTCAACGTGGAGCGATGGAAGGATAAGCATTTCTACATTGATATGCATGAGAATTTATTTACGGAATTTCCATGTCTGTTGCATGAATGGCTGAAAATTCATACTACCACTAATACTGCTTTAAGGTCACTAGAGCCCATAGTCTGGGATCAAGCCACAGTTGGTAGGCTGAAGGCATTGGGCAACAAGTGGGCTCATGTTAGAAAAAACAGGATCACAGAGCAATAAAATAAAACAAATGTGGAAATAAAACATAGAAGATACACAATACAATAGAGACACATATATACATGGTTCACACAGTGAGGGCTATGTCCACCAGAGAAATTGTCAGGTCCTTCCTTTTCATTATCCAACCAAAATGAAGGGATAGAACCTAAAACACACTCACTGTAACTTCATATTATTTCTCTCACAGTCTCCTCTCTCATAATACAATATTCGCCATAACACACAACTGCAATACAATTCCCTCATAAGAGAGGGTTTCCTTTTAGGGAAAAAAACCCTAACATAACTTCTAATGTCAGATCTGCGACCTCATCATCAACAGTCCAAATTGACTACAAAATTACAATATTTGAATTGCAAAAAACAAAAATTTC
>ML806870.1:143392-156297 GCA_009831015.1 Picea engelmannii
GGGGGGGGTGAGAATTGTGTATCCTACAGTTTCTTTGAATTGCATATGAATTAGGAAGATAATCAGGTTCTACAACCAACAATCTCCCTTTTGGAGACTAATCACAACAACTCCACTATTGTTGTACCTGCTAGACTATGATCCACCTTGGACCTGGAAAATTTCTCATCTTCACCTTCATGCTTGAAGGCCAATTGAAACTAAGTAGGAACTCAGTTTATCCCTAGTTACTACCTTTGTTAACATGTCTGCAAGATTCTGGATAGTATGTATCTTGTACAACTTCAAATGTCCATCTTCCAAGACATATTGTATGAACTGGTACATGAGTTGTATATGCTTATTCTTAGAATGGAAGGTTGAGTTCTTTTCAAGATGAATGACACTCTCTCTATCATAGTACAACCTGCTATTATCCTTCTTCTTTCCCAATTCCTCCATAGACCTCTATAACCAAGTCATCTCTTTGCTAGCCTCTGTTGAAAGTGAAACAACCTTTTGCAATTTTGAAATCCAACTTACCATTGTTCTACCTATAGTAAAAACATACCCTGTGGTGCTCCTCCTGCTATCTTTATCACCTGCCACATCTGAATCAACATATCCCTATAGAACAATGTTTGAACCTCTAAAACATAATGCATGAGTACTGGTACCTCTCAAATACTCGATAATACATGTTACTGCCTCCCAATGTTCTTTACCCGGATTGTTCATATACACTCTCACAAATCCCACTGCATGTGCAATATCTGGTCTTGTGCACACCATAACATACATCAAGCTGCCAACTACTGATGAATAAGGGACCCTAGACATGTATTCTATCTGCTCCTGTGTCATGGGACACATTTCCTTGGTTAATTTGAAATGGTTTTCCAAAGGTGTACTATATGGTTTTGCATTTTGCATTCTAAACCTCTCCAACACCTTCTCTATGTACTCAGCTCGAGACAATGTCAATTTGTGATTTTTCCTGTCTCTTGTTATTATCATACCAAGGATTTTGTTTGCAATACCTAAATCCTTCATCACAGATGAATTAGCTAATTTCTTCTTGAGCACATTTATATCCTACATGTTAGACCCTAAAACAAACATGTCATCTACATACAACAACAAGATAATATAGCTTCCATTTTCTAGCCCTTTAAAATAAACATAGTGACCATAATGACATCTACTATAACCTTGTTTTGTCATAAACCTGTCAAACTTCAAATACCACTGCCTTGGAGCTTTCTTTAGGCCATACAATCTCTTCTTCAACCTACATGCCAAATTCTCCTTCCCTTTGACCTCATACCCATGTGGCTACTGCATATAAATATCTTCATCCAAATCTGCATGGAGAAAAAATGTTTTTACATCTAACTACTCAAGATGAAAATCTTCTATTGCCACAAGAATTAAAATGGTCCTAATCAAAGTCATTTTAACAATAAGAGAAAATATTTCATCAAAATCTATACATTTCTTCTGTTCAAACCCCGTTACAAGAAGTCTGGCCTTGTACCACGTTTTGCCTCCATCTTCTTCCTTCAACCTGTAAACCCATTTATTTTGTAATGCTCTTTTTTCTGTAGGAATCTGAACCAAGTCCCAAGTCTGGTTATTTACCAAGGAATCCATTTCCTCTTTCATGCCTTTCTCCCACTTCTTTTTAGTGTCTACCTGCATTGTCTCTTCATAACTTTATGGTTCACCATAATCAGTCAACAATAAATAATACAATGAAGGAGAGTATCATTTAGGGGGTCTACTTAACCTGGTAGATATTCTAACAACACTTGCAAGATTTTGAGGTACATATTGCTCCTGTTGTTGTACATTTTGATTTTTTGGTACCTTTGGAGTTTCTTTTTTAGTGATCTCATCAAGCACTATGTATTCTGGTTTTTCTTTTTCCTATTTCTTTCCCTACAACTGATCTGTGTACATGAACTTCTCATTGAATATGACATATCTACTCCTAATGATTTTGTGATTTTCATAATCCCATAAATGATAACCAAAATCATTAACACCATATCCAATAAAGGTACACTTCTTGGATTTTGCTTCAATCTTTGTTCTATTTTCTTTATCAATTTGGACAAATGCTTCACAACCTGAAGTCTTCAGAAATGAATAGTTTACCTTTTTACTTGTCCATGCCTCCTCTAGAATGCCACCATTCAAAGAGCTTGAAGTTCCTCTATTTATTAAGTAAACAACAATATCTACAACATATGCCCATAACTGTAAGGGAAACCCATGCAATCTCATACTCACACGTTCCATGATTGTCCTATTCATCCTTTCTGACACATAATTTTCTTGTGGTGTTCTTAGAATTGTCATCTCTCTATGAATCCCATGGTATGAACAATAATCATCAAACTGCTTGCTGTAGTATTCACCTCCATTGTCTCATCTGAGACACTTCAACCTTTTTCATGTCTCATTCTCAACCAAAGATTTCCATTTCTTAAAAATACCAAAAATATCAGATTTTTGTTGAATGCAATAAACCCAAGTTTTTCTAGTTGCATCATCAATAAAAGTAACATAATAATGAGAGCCACCAAGAGATGATACTTGAGATGGTCCTCATACATCTGTATGCACAAGATCGAACTTTTCATTATTCTTTTCTTTTTCGACTCTGAGAAACTTGACTCTCTTCTGTTTTCCATAAACATAGCGCTCAGAGAAATCCAAATCAACTTGTTTAAGATCTGGAAAAAAATTCCTTTTGTGAAGTATCTGCATCCCCTTCTCACTCATGTTTCTAAGCCTATGATGCCACAATGTTGTATCCACTCTTGTAGAAGCTAAAGAGATAGAAGAGACAATATTAACAATACATAAATACAATGTACCTACCTTCTCTCATTTTTCCATTACCAATGATCCTTTAGTGACCTTCCACGTCTTATATGTAAATATAGATATACAACCTTCACTTTACAGCTACCATGTTGAAATTATATTTCTTCTCAGATCTGGTATATGTCTCACCTCTTTCAGTAACCATTGGTTTCCTTTATTTTGCTTTATTTTTGCCTTACCCATTCCAACAATTTGGCATGGTTCATCGTCACCCAAATAAACCTTTCCAAAATCACCTTGAACATAATCTTGAAAATATTTACTATGGGGTGTGGCATGAAATGAAGCCCCTGAATCTACAACCCAAGAATAAGTAGTATTATCTAAAGAAAGAATCAAATCATCTTGTAACACATCACCTGTTACATTTTCTTCATGACTTTTCACCTACTGTCCATCTCTTTGTTTCTTTGAAGCTTTGCAGTCTTTCTTCAATTGTTATTTCTTCCCACAATTCCAACACTCTATCTTTCTTAGTCTAGATTTGGATATGCCCTTCCTAGAATTCCCACAGTTTCTTGAGCCCTTTCCTCTACCCTTTCGTCTTTCCTTATTCTCCACGATCAACACATTACCTGATGTATCACTTGTTCTTTTCCGTTGCATTTCCTCGCTAAGGATAACACTAACAACATTATCAAATTTCAGAGTGTTTGAACCAGAGACAGAGTTACTTACAACCATGACCAAGCCATTCCAGCTTTCTAGCGATGAGCACAAGATTAGAAGATCCCTAACCTCATCATCAAAATTCACTTTTACAGAACTTAGCTGATTAGTAATCTTATTAAATTCATTTAAATGATCTGCAATAGACCCACCTTCTAACTTCATCATATTAAATAATCGCTTAATTAGAAATACCTTGTTGGAAGTCGAGGGTTTTTCATATATTTTAGCCAATGCACAGTCGTATTGTTCTTAGTGCCTTTCTGTCAAGAACCTCCTATTATTTGTCCTTCATGGCCGCCAACTTCTTTGCTATTCCTGCCAACAATAGGTAAAGATCCTTCTGATACAAATAGTCTTCCATTTGCATCTTCCACATCTGCTAGTTTTGGTTGTTAAATTTCTCAACCTTAAAGTTTCCATCTTCTTCCATTGCTCCCACGTGAACCAGGAACCCTATTTTTCTACGAGTTACATTTGGCTCTGATACCAGTTGTTAGAAAAAACAAGATAACAGAGAAACAAAATAAAAAAAATGCGGAAATAAAACACTGAAGATACATAATACAATAGAGACATAGATATACATGGTTCACCCAGTGTGGGCTACGTCCACCAGAGAAATTGTCAAGTCCTTCCTTTTTACTATCCATCAAAATGAAGGGATACAACCTACAACACACATGTTGTAACTTCCTCTTCTTTCTCTCACAATCTCCTCTCTCATAATACAATATTCTCCATAACACACGGTTGCAATACAATTCTCTCATAAAATAGGGTTTCCTTCTAGGGAAAGAAACCTTAACATAAATTCTACCATCAAATCTATGATCTTATAATGAATGGTCTAGATTGACTACAAAATTGTGTATCCTGCAGTTTCTTTGACCTGCATATGAATTAGGAAGATAACCAGGCTCCACAACCAACAACTCAAGCCATTGATTTTTGGTTTTCTTGAGTGAAGGAGGGGTGTATAATTGAATTTGTTGTGGAGTACATTGCTTCTTGCAGCGAGGATGAAAGGAAGTTGACAGAAGGTCCTAGGAAAAGACTGTTGGAAGAAATACCACTTTGGATAAAGTTTTTGTTCATGGAGAAAGGGATGATGTGCATGGAGTCCGACAGGATGGTTGAGTAGACTCCCTTAATGTTGGGAGGGGTGAAAAGATGGGGGGGAAATGAGAAGGGATATGGATCCATTGAGGAGGATCCATAAGTTGTTGAGATGAGGTGAGGAATGGGATGGAACCAGAGGAGAGAAAGAGTTGAGAGGTACATAAGAAGAGTTGAGTTAATAAGGAGAGAGAAAGAAATAAGTGGAAAGAAGATGGAAAGGGGTGCACGATGAGGGGTCAGGATCAGGATGAAGAGAAAGGAGCCTGCACCAGGAGGAAATGTAGAAGAGTGTGTTGTGCCAAAGAGGAGCATAAGAAATGATAGGCTCACGAAGAGGTGCGACATTGAGAGTAGGGTGTCCAGTGGCGATACAAGTAGTGGTGGTGGTAGTAGTAGTCGTAGGGGCTCAGGAGACAAAGTATGAACCCCTTGGATGTTGCAGAGTGTCATAATCTTGGAGGAAGATGAGGCACATAGTAGAGGTGTAGGAGAAGGATAGGAAGATGAAGGATCCCTTAGTGGTGGGAGAGAAAAATTGGCGATAGTGGATTGTCTTGCACAACTGTAGGTAGGAAAATCTCTAGGTCACCTCACAAGAAATGTTAGAAGAAGATGGACTTAGCCTCCCTTTGAAACACCCCCCTTGTGCATTTGTAATCAAGAAGAAAGAACAAAAAATAGCGAGATGATTGGAATAAGAGAAAGAGTAGAAGGAGAGAGGAGAGAAGAGACGAGTGAAGAATAAGGTGAAGTTAATGCTACTTCACCAAGAAGAGTATCAATATTTAGAATCCTAATGACCTGCAGTCATATCAAAGGAAATAGATCGAGATTGAGAATGGTGAATCAAAACAGTACCCTGAGGTTACCTGTGTTCCATGGAATAGGTATGGATGATGCAGAACAACATTGGTTTACATGCGAAGTGATATGGTCTCTAAAGAGGATCACAGACGAAGCAATGAATATTGCATAGCTAGAAACCACGTCAGGGATAGATCCTTGATGTGGTACATGAAATACAAGGCCACTGTGCCAGCGAGACATATGAGGTCCTTAATAGATATTAAAAGATATATACTTAAGGAATTTCAAAAGCCCAAATCAAAGTCTTAATGTATTACGAAGATCAAGGAGATTAAGCAGAAACAAGGAGAAACTGTGTGGGATTATGATCAACGATTCAAGATTTTGTTGGATAGGATGACTTTCCAAATATAGGATATGCAACACAAAGAATGGTTCATTGTGGGGTTACTCCCCTTGGCATTATGTTTGATATCTTATTGAGTGCTCTTGTAGCCAACATTTTCGTTGTGGTTTTGGGAAAAACTCTTCCATTGCAGGTTTAGTTTCGATGGTCCAATATCCACCCTAGATAGACGAAGAGGGGGATTCCTCTGGAGTCCTCATTTGATTTCATTTTGGTTCTTGGTTCCACATTGGAGATATTTTGGAGGATTATCAGTTCGCACAGGGTGTTTATGATAAATTTCAGGAGCAGACCAATCATAAGATTCATGGGTACCCGAAGGGTTTCACGCAACACTAGTTAGAGGCATCCCCATGGGTTGAGAAAGGATCGTCTAGCGAGGCCCCACGAGACAATCTGGAGGCGTCTCGCGAGGACCCCTCTAGATTGGGGGTTTGTAGCAGATCCAGTCTCTCAAGGTGTTCTAAAGATTTTGGAGGACCTCCTAAAGAACGAATGTCACTAGAGCAGAGTAGTGTAGGGCTTGGAGAGCCTTGGGATTCATAGATTGGAATCATTCTAGGTTTCTTGTGTTGTTTCTATAGTAGATTGTGATGTTGTCTAGCAACCATTAGTTTGTGTGCTAGTGATATTATGCAAATATTATTAGATCCATTAGTTATCATTGTATTTATTTGGGAGTTCCCATCCATAATAAAATTCCATGGTTATCTTCTCTAATCTTGTGTAATAGATGCTTGTGATGTGTTTGACAATATTTTTCATTGAGTAAGATATCCTATAAAAATTTAACAAGACATTCACTTAAGAAGAAACAATAGTTTTGAGGCAAAAACATAATATCTCCACCTAGCCTAGTTGGGGACATTACAATGGTATTAGAGCTGGTGAATCTGCGATCAACATAAGTAAATCACACAGAGTCAGAACTAGAAGGAAGCATGGGAGACAACCATGATGTGATCCAGATACTACAAGATTTGGTCAAGAGACATGAAGATAAAACAAGGTTCCAACAACAATCACTTGAGGTATTTGCACAATTATTAGGCCAACACGGGAATATAAATGGTACAATTCAAGGTGGACCCAGTGGATCCCGTTGGAGTGACAGAATACACATGGAGAATAGAAACAACCATACCCCAACTCAAAGCAATATTTTAAAGACCCCTAAGCCTTTATTACCATAGTTCCTTATAGGGTAGCCTACAGAAGCACGTGAGCAACCAGATTAGGGGATTGACATTAACACCTCATATAGGGAGTACAAGACGATTGATGCAGATATCCATGAGAATGTTTCCTATAAAGACTTCTGCGACCTCAAACATAAATATGACTCAAGGGAGGGGAGCAAAGAAGCACATAGCCCTTAGAATTTTGATCTCATGCGCAAGGTGGGAAGGTTGACTATTCCACCCTTCAATGGATCAACAAAGAGTACGACCATGGATTGGGTACATAAGTTAGACACTTACCTCCAACTTAACCCAATGACTGAAGCAAAAGTAATTTAGTATTCCACTCTTCATTTGGAAGGATAAGTTCATGAATGGTGGTACCATGGGATGGTGACAACAGGGCACACCAACATCACTTCATATGGGGACTTCACTCAGATCTTGATGGACAGATTTGACCAAAAGGACCCTGAAATACACTTCAGGGAGTTATCACAGTTAAAACAAACAAAAACACCAAAAGCATACATCACAAAATTTCAGAGGATGGCAGTTATGGTGACAGATATTACTCAATAGAGGTTGGTAATGCTATTCATGGAGGGTCTGGCTGAACCCCTGAGAGGATGGGTGAAGGTCGTTAGGCCAACTACATTGCATGAGGCCATCATGAGATTCTAAGATATGAAGGACACAATCAACAAGAAGGTTCTAACAAAATATTTCATCCTGTAAGGAGGAAAGGAGACCGAATTTCCCTAGAAGTCATAGACAGGGAAGGATAGAATGGGTGAAGAGACTTAGAGAGAACTAAGGAGGAATAAAATTTTCTTTAGTTTCAAATATCCATGAGAACCGGGTCATAGATGTATGTACAAAGGTAAATTCCATTACATTGAGGTAGTTTCCAACGAGGAGGATGACAGTGATGACAAAGGTATTGGATAGGACAGTGATGAACCATCAAAAACTATAGAGCATGCACCATTTCAAGGTAGCCATAATGGAGTCACCATTGCCACACTTTGGGGAGTCCCTAAATATTATACCTTTAGGGTTAGAGGCATTGTGCAAGGGTAGAGGGTTACGACATTGGTGGATGGGGGAGCTACCCACAACTTCATTCATGTTGCACTTGTCACCAGGAGAAAGATCCATACAGAGGAATTCGAGGGATTCATGTGGTAGTAGCGAATGGGTACAACATGATGTGTACTCAAAGGATCATAAGACTGGAAGTAACCTTGGGAAACTACACATTGATCGATGAATTTTACATCGTGGATTTAATAGATACTCACATGGTTCTAGGAGTTAAATGGCTATACTCTTTGGGAGATATCCACATGAATTATAAGTACATGAGGAGGGAGTTCCATGACAAGGATGGGAAACAATTTATCATTAGAGGTATGCCGACATGTGCCCCTAGGATCGTGTCTAACCAGCGCATGGAGGCCCTTTTTAGACACAGGGACGTGGCTTGCATTGTAGAGTGCTTGATCACTATGGATAAGCCATCACATGAATCCTGACATTACCCTGTGGATATCCAGGCATTGCTTGGAAAGCATGAGAGAGTGTTTGAACCATTTCCAGCAGGGAGACCACCTAATAGAGGATTTGAGCATGTCATTGAGCTAGAAGAGGGGTCGAAGCTAGTCATCACCACTTCCTACAAGAATCCAAACAGACTCAAGGATGAAATAGAGAAGGCTGTAAAGGAGTTGCTAGAGATCGAACACATCCAACCTAGTTCTAGTCCTTTCGCCTCATCTGTTGTACTGATGAAGAATAAATATGGTACTATGAGGATGTCCATAGACTATAGGGCGCTAAACAAGAAGACCATAAAAAATAGATACCTAATACCCCATATTGATGATCTCATCGATGGGTTGCATGGGGCGATGTACTTCTCAAAAGTTGATCTGTGATCAATATACCACTAGACCTGGGTCAGGGAGGAGGATATCCATAAAACAACATTAAGGTGTCACTATGGGTACTATGAGTTCCTGGTCATGCCCTTCAGGTTGACTAACACACCTGCTACCTTTCAATCATGCATGGACCATATCTTCAACAAACAATTGAGGATATTTTTATTAGTCTTCTTAGCTGATATTCTCATATAAAATAGGACATGGGAGGAACACCTAAAGCTTGTGGACGATATTCTCACCATTATCGAGGAATAATCACTTTTTTCCAAGGAGGAAAAGTGTGTGTTTAGTTTGATAAAGATCCTCTGTCTAGGGAATGTGATCGGTGTTGAGGGAGTAAAGGTGCATTAGGAGAATATCTAGACCATCTTAGACTAGCCCACCCCCAGGACACTCATAGATATACGAGTATTCTTCAGGATATGTAGCAATTATAGGCACTTTGTGAAAGGATTTTTACAATTGGTGGCGCCATTAACAGACCTCACTAAGAAGGGGGCATTCTGATGGTTAGAGGATGCACATGTGGCACTTGGCCAGTATTGGATCATGAAGAGGATCATGAGTACTTGGCCAGTATTGGCACTTCCATATTTTACCCACCCTTTTGTCTTAGAGTTTGACACATCTGATGAAGGGATAGGGGAAGTATTGATGTATAATCAACATTTGATAGCTTTCGAGAGTAGGAAGATAAGGGATCCTAAGAGGCTCTACTTGATCTATGATAAGGAAATGCTGGCCATCATGCATGCATTGGCCAAATTCAGATAATACTTGGTAGGAGGACGCTTCGTGGTTTGGACTAACCACAAAAACTTGATATATTTCTTGGAGCAATGGGATTTGAATGAAAGACAACAAAAATGGGTGAGAAAGGTGCAAGCATATGATTTCAACATTGAGTATGTTAAGGGGAAGAATAATGTAGTTGTTGATGCCTTATCAAGGAGACCTGCATCCTTCTCTATGACATAGATATCAGTAGACTGGAAGTCCATTCTCCTAGTGTAATACTCCAAGAATACCTTCGCTTGTGAGCCAATGGAGAGAAGTATCCAGGATGGAAGGTACAGGGTAGTAGATGACATCATCTACTACAAAGACATGATCTATCATGTCTCTGAGTCCACACTCAAAGATAATATTTTGAGGGCAACACATGATGCACCACTGGTAGGGCACCGGGGGTATCTGAAGACCTACAGGCAGGTTAGGGAGAGATTCTCATGGAAGGGTTTCAAAGGGGATGTACTCCGTCATGTGAGGGAATGCATGAATTTCCAACAAAACAAGTTAGAGTTCAAACATCCTGTAGGACTGCTCCAACCCTTACTGATCCCATAATAGAAATGGGAAAGCATCTCCATGGATTTCATCATAGGATTACCAAAGGTACATGGTAGGGACTGTATTTACATTGTAGTGGATAGGTTGACTAAATATGTGCACTTATTTTCTATTCCTATTGAGTACAACACATAGTAGGTAGCAGATCTATTCTTCAGGGAGGTGTTGAAATTCCATGGCCTTCTGAGGAACATAGTCAGTGACTAGGATAGCAGGTTTCTTAATGCGTTTTGGCAGGAGTTGTTCAGGTTATCTGGGACATAGTTGACACCTAGCACTAGCTATTACCTCTAGATAAATGGGAAGACCAAGATAGTAAACAAATGGATCGAGGGGTACCTGAGGAACTATGTGTCAGGGAAGCAACGGGCATGGATAAAATGGTTGCATCTCAGTGAGCATTGCTAAAACACCACTCATCACATGTCTATTGGGATGAGCCCATTTAGGGAATTGTATGGATATGTTGCTCTGTTTTTTTGGATTTGGCGTTTGGAGAGAGAAGATCTCCTAAAGCCAAGGACTAGTTATAGGAAAGTTAGGACATATTAAGTGTCCCGAAGGAAAATCTACAGGCCACTCAGAATAAACAGAAAATGGATGCAAATAGACATAGGGTAGAACACAAATTTGAGGTTGGAGATCTCATATTTCTCAGATTACAACTATACAAATAGTCATCATTGAAGAGTAGTGGTGGAGAGAATCTTAAGCCTCACTTTTACAGGCCCTACAAGGTGATCAAGAGAGTTGGGAAGTAGCATACAATTTGGAGCTACCGTAGGGCAGCAAGATCCACAATACCTTCCATGCATCCTTCCTCAAGAAATCATTCGGACAACAGGTCACCGCTTCAACAAATCTTCCTCCAGTAGATGAGGAAGGACAATTGGTTTTATCTCCTAAGAGGATAGTTGATGTTAGGGAACAAATACTTAGGAGCATGGTCATTCAAGAGTATTTGGTTGTATGGAGAGGATTGTCCACAGAAGATGCTTCTTGGGAAGGGGAACAGATCTTACAACACCCTGATTTGGAATTGCTTGAGGACAAGCAATCTTGGGAAAGGAGGACTGTAATGTCCCCTTCCAATTGACCGTGATGGGGGTTGACTCAATAACCTATATGACTCCCGTAGGCTATAGTCAACAAGGAAAAAGGGAGACAAGGAGGTGTCACTAGGTTAAAAGATTGACAAACCCTAAAAGTGACATTAAATAAAATAAACAATTATATTTAAATGGAGTTGGAGGGTGTTATCAGACAAATCGGTAAGTGCAAACACAAATTGATCTCTCTAACTTCAACAAGAAATTAGAACAAAACAAGACAAAATATAAAACTTTCCCTAAGTTTTAACTATCAAGCATACTAACTAACAAGAGATAAATGACATACCTTTTAAATGTCGTTTTTCCTCGCTAGTGTCATCCTCGCTCTGTTCCAAGGCTTATGGGATGTTGAACCTGTAAAAATATATAAGCCAACGAAGTGAAAGAAACGTTGTATACTCAACAAAACTGATGTATGTGATCAAGGAGTCATACAATAAAATAAGAGCAATTTTATGGGAAAGAAATATATCACTGTATTAAAGATATGAAAAGGATAATACAACTAATGCCTTGATGTTGTAGGGTCCCTTCCAACAATTCCTTTCTTCCCACACACTTATTCTCCATGAATTATGAGACTGTATATTTGAAAGTCACTCACAATATCAACTTGGAAAAGTGAAACTCAAAGCCAACACAAGCTCAAAAAGTCAAACTCCAAGCTAGCTCACCAAGCTCCAAAAACTCTCTAACCATTCCAAAGCTAACTAGGTTTCCCCATGAGAACTCCTCTCCTTTTATAAGATGAAAACGATAGAGTGAGGAGGTTAGGATGATCCCACTAGAACAAGGATGTGACTCAGATCCAAACCGATTAGAGGCCACCTCGCCCTCGAAGCTTCTATTATAGAAACGTCAAGAAGATGCTCTTTTTCTTCGTAAAAAAGATCGTCGCACCCTTAATACTGAGAAAACTACGACAATGTCACAGACCGCTATGGTGCAACCTGCTTCAATCATAAATTGTCGCACCCTTAACACTAAGGAAGGTGTGACGATTCCCTCTTATAAGGTTTTTACAAGGGAAAAGATAATTTTCATCTTTTTGGGAAAATGTGTCTTCATTCTTCTTCAAGGATTCAGGCCATTGATCCTTCTAAAAACAAAGGATAGGTTTACATCATTAATGGTCATAGGGGTGATCCGGATTATTTTCGGCACGAAATGAGAGCGGAGATATAATAAAGAAATGCACAAAGATATTGCAATTATTCAATAATATAACAGAAACATATCAGAGATGCAACCATAAACACAGATATACAGTAATACACGATTTCTATTAATCGAAGAAATGTACAGAGACTGTAAAAATACAGAGTGAAAGACTCACTAGAATGGTGGCAGCTTATCTCTGAGAAGAGATGTGACGGCTACTCGCATTCGCAAGAAGATGGTTACAATGAGGCTCTGGAGGCCTTTTTACAATAAT
>ML806870.1:158883-201443 GCA_009831015.1 Picea engelmannii
CATACGATCTCTGTTTTAGGCGTGTGATAGCTCGTTGGAAAGGTATCGTCGAGGAGATTCATTTTGGGGGCTCAATCATGCCTTTTTATATCATTGAGAACCTTTATCTCGAAAAAAATTCATTTAGGCCCTCAAAATGGCCCCGGAAGTGAAAACCTGCTAAAAATAGTAAATTGCCAAAATGGCCAGAAAACTGTTTTGAGCCATTTGGAAAAGGTGGGTGGATCCCGATATCCACCTGGATCAAGGGGTGATGAAAATAATGTGTAACATAGGGAAAATATTTGATTTGGTGAAAATGGGGGAACGATCTAGGAGGTCCAAAGGAAGGATAAATAGAGGAACAACCCTTCCCATTGGCATTATGATTTGATATCTTATTGAGTGCTCTTGTAGCCAATGTTTTCATTTAGGTTTTGGGAAAAACCCTTCCATTGGAGGTTTAGTTTTGGTGGTGCAATATCCACCCTAGCTAGACGAAGAGGAGGATTCATGCATAGTCCTCATTTGAGTGTATTTTGGTGCTTGGTTCTGATTATCCCCTAGCCTAGGGATAACTAAGGAGATCACATATCGAGGCCCATAGGTCCTAGACATGGAGTACTGAGAGCCAAATGACTTGAGAATGGCCCCTCTTTTCTTCAGTGCAGTCCACATATCACCAACAACAATATCCATCACACCAGCTTGGTCCTGAAGTAACAATGAGTCTTGCTCCATGAGGTAATGAGTCCGGGTGTCATGGTATGTTTCACTCTGATTTTTGAAGAACTTGAACATGTTGTATTGAATCCTTCTTCATTTCATGACGTTCGCTTGGAAATTATGCTTTTTGCCTCGTCCATACCTGGAAGGTGACATGGTGCCCTAGTAAGTTGATTTTCCTTTAGGATGGGTTGCTATTGGGTGGATATATGCATAGTCATTGTCCATTCCCTCCATACTTGCGACTTCCCATATTTTTTCCTTCCATCTCCCCTATCCTTGTTTGGGCATTGGGTTTGGATACACTAAGAGGGGTTGTACCTTACCTTGTGGGAAGAAGGGGCTAAAGGCCCAGAGGGTAAAAGTAGTCGGCAAGAGTTAAAAGTCAATGTTGAAACCTTCGAGAAACTTCACTTAGGGATCCCCGAGAAAGCAGTGAAAAGCTTCTCAATAAGAAAAGGGGACCCATAAGATAACATAAACACTCAAGGTACTAGTTGATGGATAGGAGGTCTCATCACGAGCTGACCTATTATGACCATGGGCATGTAGTGGTATGACACTACCACCTATCTGGTCACGAAGCGAGAGTAGTGGCTCTTGGTGGCATAGCCAAGAGAAAGGGGGTCTCATCACAAGCAAACCTTCTCATTTCTGTTAAATATTTGTGGATAACACTGTCACCTCTGGTCATCAAGCCAGGATAGTGGCCCTCAACTATTTCCTTGAATCACAAGAGCCAAAGATCAAAAGAAATAAAGCTAAGAGTAAAAGGCAATGAATGGGTTAGGAAACAATTGCATTCATGACAAGGTGCAACTCACCCTCTACAAAGGAACCCACATATAAGACTTTACATTTCCCTGTTATCACATGCACCCCATGCCCAAATATTTACCCCATGCCACCTCATGCACTTACATGACTTGGACTAGATCCCACCTGGGAAACACCCCAAACTTAAGAGAGGTTAGCCCAATGGGACACCTTGAGACCTTATCTAAACCTAAATTGTCAAATTGCATAACATATTTGAGCATTTGTTTCAGTTAAGTGGGGTTTGATGCACATGTTTGGGTAATTTAATTATTGGATGTGATTTACATGTTATGATACTTGTGACTTATGAACCACCCGGAGGGCGTACTTTTTGTTGTTGTAGGACCTTTCTCGGTGGATAGGTACACATGAGGGAATGGTTAGCTCAGACCTTCATGGGAGCTTAAATGCCACAGATGGATGTTGAAAACCTAGCCATGGGTAAGAGAAGATTGAAGACTTGCACTGAGAGAAAGAAGGATGTTGCCTTTAGAGGCACCATGGTAGACCTAGACCCAGGGACCTTGTTCTTCCCACATGGACGCTAGCCCTTGAAGGCCCTGGATGTCACCATGATAGCCCTAGATGTCATTCAGAGCTAGGGCTTCATCTTTGGAGGCATTTGTGAGGCTTGTGGCACAAGTGTGCATCATTTTAGGCCTCTGGAGGCCACTTTCCTTGTTCAATGCTCCACATATGGGGCTCAACGTCACCTTAGAAGGGAATGACGTCACCCTTGGGGGAGATTTTAGATGAAAATTTATTTAATTTGGTCAGAATTTAATTTTTGTAACAAATTGACCAGGTTGACCCAACAATTTTGAATTTAAATTGATTTAGGGTCTGATTTGGTATAAATAAACAAAAAGTACATTCATTTTTCATAACAACTTGTCCTTGGAGACAAGAGGTCTGAAATTTGCGCCTTATTAGGGTTATTGGATGAAATTGTGAGGTGTCACTCTTGTTTAAGGCTTGTATTTGCAACTTGGATCAATTTTTGGAGTTTTATGGTGATATTGCATGGTATACTCATGATTATTCTTGGTGCAAGTAAGTAGAATCTGCATTTTGTCATCTATTGAATGGTTTAAGGTATGGTTTTATTTGCTCATACAAGATTATGAAATTGCATGGTGTATTTAATACTTGAAGTAAGAAACTTAAGGTGCTACTTGCTTACTTTTTATTTGCCAAGCTTTCACTAAACTGATCTAGTAACTAGTGAAACCCTAGAGCCCTAAACTGCTATCACTCTAGAGGTTTGCATTTGGTTATTGTTGCATAACTTCTACTCCATATAAATTCTAACGAGAGCAAGGCATTAGGGCCTAGAAGTGCCTACACCCTAGCATATTGTCTCTTAAGCTCAAAATCTAGGAGGACTTAAGTTGCTACTCCTCCTAGAGTTTTTCCCTCTTAGACTTTTGTGTATCATCATTAATTTGCAACCTTAGAAGGAGCCACCCACATTGACTCCATTTACCCCTAAGAGGCACTAGTATTCAACCCTTGTTTCTTGACAAGAATCATCAAACTTCAAACTCAATCTCTCTACCCAATACCCTACTAACCTAAACTAACTTGCTAAACTAGTCTAGGAATACTAACCACTAAGTTGTTGTTGTTATAATCAGTGCTACAACCATCATTTTGCAGCCTGTCCAAACTTGTTTGACCACTTAAATCAATCCATAAATTGTATAAGGCAAGGTACAATCAACCAAGATTAAAGTGTGCATCAAATTGCCTTTCTAAATACTTTTCTGAAGATTTTACTACTGTTGTCATTACTTTATTTTGATGTTGCTACAATTATCATTGGTAGCCTGTTAGACTTTATTTTCTAATTGACATATATCTAGAAATTGTATGAGACAAGTGTTAATATTTCAGGACTTCACAATATCTTGTTATATTGTCTATTCAAGTGCATTTTCTAGATGTTATTACAACTGCCATTAATTAATTACTGCTACTATATATTTATCACTTGCTTCATACATTGATTGGTAGCAATCATCTCTATAAACTTGAAGTCTTTTTGAAGCATTCATCATCAATTGTTGTTTCCATAACTTTTGTTGTTGTATTGGTAAGGGGAAGGTACACTTTATTCTCCTTTGCTTCATCCAACAAGACTTAAGTCTATTTTGAGTGACCTAGAGAGAGGGGTGGTTAGCCTTACATTTTCCCTTTCCTCAACCAACTAGGTCCTGGGACGTCTCCCTTGCAATGAGGTTTTCCTCCTCCTAAAGAGAAAGGGGTACCCTATTGAGGTGACAATGATAGGGTTACCTCTGTGTAACGTCAATCTAAGCCTACTAGCCTTTAGGCTTTGGGAAAGTATAGATTGTGCGATAACTGTTCCATTTTGGAGAGAGTTTGGAGGTTTATTATTTCACATAGGGCATTTACGACAAATTTCAGGAGAAGACTAGTCATCAGATCCGTCGATACCCAGAGGGTTTCACATAATAGTAGTTGAAGGTACCCCCACAGGTTGATCAAGGGTCATCCCATGAGGCCCCATGAGACACTCCGCAGGCATCCCATGAGGGCCCCTGTAGATTGGGGGTTTGCAACAGATCGGGTCTGTGAAGGTGTTCTAAAGAGTTTGGAGGACCTCATCTAGAACAAATGCCACTAGAGAAGAGAAGTGCAGGACTTGGAGGGCCTTGGGCTTGATAGATTGGAATTATTCTAGGTTTCTTGTGTTGTTTCTATAGTAGATTGCGATGCTACCTAGAAGCGATTAGTTTGTTTGCTAGTAATATTCTACAGCTGTTATTACAACCATTAGTTATCATTGTATTGATTTGGGAGTTCTCATCCATAATAATATGCCATGGTTATCTTCTATAATATTGTGTAATAGATGCTTGCGATCTATTTGAAAATATGTCTCATTGAGTAAGTTATCGTATAAGAAGTTAACAACACATTCACTTAAGAAGAAACAATAATTTTGAGGTGAAAATGTAATATCTCCACCTAGCCTAGTTGGGGACATTACAAGCATGGTGCAATCTCAGGTCAAAGGCTGGGGGGGAATATTAGAAAGGCAATGCCACCCCCTCCTAATTTTGATGTTGCTCAGCAGAAGTAGTTTATGGGCGATGTGCATAGGGCCTTGGAAGAAGAAAGAGCACATGAATAACTATAGTGAAAAAAAAAAGGTCACTTGAGGAGTCCTAGATCTGTGAAGAAGTGAAGCAAGCGACATAGAGGTCCTTGAGGAATACTAGATTCACGAAGAAGTACAATGAGTGACATAAATATCGCTGGAAGAGGCTCACACCCATGAAGAAATGCAGTTCATGATGCAAAGATCGTTGGAGGAAGCTCGCGTGCACGAAGAAATACAACACATGACACAAAGGTTGTTGGAAGAAGCATGCAGATGGGAAGAGTTGTGACATGCCAAGAAAAGAGTGATTGAGGAACATCGCAAGGAATAATTGAAGCACATAATTATTCAGAAGAGTTTAGTTGGAAAAACATGAAATACTATGATAGTGATTCAAAATATGCCATGGAAAGGTGGCAAAACTGTTGATATTATGGTAGTTGCGGGAGCTATTTACCTCCACGTGTAAACCTAGTGATAATAGAATATTATGGGAAGCAAGAAGAAACCCTAATTAATTGGTTAATAACCCTAGAAGACACGTCAGCTTAAGAGAATGACTTGTATTAGGTTATTAGCATCCAAGAGAAGAAGTCGGCTAAAGGAAATGTTATATACTAAAGAATTAGTACCCAGAATGAGAAGTCAGCCCAGGCAGTCTGCCAGAAATACTATAAATACAGGAGGCCAATCTTCATTCTAGTCAGGATTCTCAAAACTGCATAAGCAACACTTGTGCGCACTGTAGTTAGCCAGTTTGTGCACAAGTCTGGAGGAGAGCTGCCGTTGTAGCTGCTGCAATTTGAAGATTTTAGTTTTTGGATTGGACTCTCTCTTGGTTATGGTTTGGAATCTCTCTTGGTTATGGTCTGGACTCTATGATCAACGCTTATTACTCTTTCTTGGTGCGCTATCCTTGGAGAAATATGCACCACCTTTGTTTGGCTATCTAGCCTAAGGTTTTCTTCCGGAATGATTCTCTGTCAAGGTTAAGGTGCTCGGGGGTGGCTTCGGCCTATGGTTGGGTGACAATAGTGATATTGTCTATGGTTAAACAAGCACATCCACTATATTCTAATAGGTTATGGGCCCACACCTCCTTCATTCAGTCTAACCATTGGAAGGGAGCATATCCATAAGGATACTAAGTGCGTTGAAGAACTACCGCTAGGGTTTCTAGCAGGAGAAGTTACTAAACCAATGCCGCTAGGGTTATTAGCAGGTGCAATTACAAAAAATTTAACCCTCTCGTTAAGGCACCTTAAGTGAAGGCATTGACCTAATTTTTGGATAGACTAGTGCACCCTAGCCTAGCGCATCTCCTGATACTCTCAGCCAGCTAAGACGTCAAGTTTGAGTTTTTTGTCAAATCTAGGGTTGACCAAGTCAAAGCAGCCATAACTTACTCTGTGAAGTCAGAAAACAAGTTAGATGGGGCTTCTAACTTTAGAGCGTGGAAGACAAGGATTGACCTCATTCTTGCCAAGAATAAAGTGTTGGATATCATGAAAGGAAAGATCGTGGAAGCAGTATTTGAGGAAGGAAAAGAGAAGGAACCGTAGAACGTTGCAGTTATGGAGAAGTTCAAAGATAGTGAAATCAATGCCATGAGTATCATAGTAGACTCTATAAAATACCACTTGATACCCTACATCTCCCATCTTGACTCATCTAAGAAGATGTATGATGCCCTAACAAACCTCTTCTCAGTCAGAAACATTGGACAAGTAATGAGTCTGAAGAATGAGCTCCGTGACATGAAGATGAATGATGATGACAACATAACATCATACTTTGTGAGGATCTCTTAGTTAAGAGATAAAATACAAGCTATTGAAGATATTATCTCAGAGAAGGAACTGGTAAATATAGTACTCAATGGTCTTCCCAAGACATGGGATGCATTTGCTGCAAGCATGAACACAAGGAAGGAGTATCCTACATTTGAAGAACTTTGGACTTGCTATGCACAAGAACAATCAAGGATCAATACAAAAGAGAAACCCCAAAAGAAATACGATGATCAAGCCTTCACATCAAAGCTCAAGAATTTCAGGAATAAAAGGAAGTTTGGTTCCAGGAAGAAACCAAATCAAGAGAAAGATATGTCAAGAATACAATGCTTCAATTGTTGAAAGTATGGTCACTACAAGAATCATTGTCCCGAGTTAAAGAAAGGGAAGGAAACACACAGAGCATCAGTTATTGAAGAAAGGGAATCCTCAAAGAAAGACAAGCAAGACAAAACAAACTTCTTCTTCTAAGACAAGGTAACAATACACTTCATAGTTCGTGTACATACCATGTTTTTCCGTACATATCCTGCATATCTATTTCCTAGAAGATAATATGTTCCAAGAGAAACTTACCTAGGGAAGAACAACAAGATAAGAATTTCTATCACTATGACTACAAGTCAGACAATACACGTGAAAGGATGAAGTACATCAACAACCCCTGGTAACAATTCTTGTGGAAGCTATTATGATAATCAATCTTGAAGAAACCTAGAAGAAGTAAAGACAGAAATAAGTCAACAATAAAGAGGAAAATGGAAAAAGATTAGTGACATTTTATAGAAGACAATAAGGATGCAGATGGAAGCATGGACTCTCCTAGATGGAGGGAGACGATTATATATTTCCAAAAGAAGAGCATGAAGCAAGGATTAGGAGGGAACTAATCCTAAATTATATGATCCATTGAAGATGATGAAGTATCTATCCATGGTAGAAATATTGAAAAGCAACACATGTTCAATGTGACTTCAGAAGAAGTCTTCTTCGAAAAGAAGCCTTAAAGTAATCCTTGTTTTTCCATCCACATCCATGATCCTATGATGAAATAAAGAAGTTGGAATCTTTAGGGCATGGAATCTATATAAAACTCCATGAACTCAAGAGCTAAAGAGAAACATGAAGATTCCAAGAGAGAAAGAAAAGATAGAACAACTAGTCAATGTATCGAGAATCACAAGACTACCAGCCTGATATGAACTCACTTAAAGAAATCAAGCAGAGGAACTAAAAGTTGTGATGAAGAGTAGTGTATGGAAGACTTATGAATGAAAGCATTGTGAGATCCAAAAATAGAGGTTATCCTAGATGGAGGGAGAAGACTATGATGATTGTTTGTTCAAGTAAATCAGACATACCTCTTCATGAGCCATTATATCATCTGCAATATCCATGGGTTGGAGTTTTCATCAGATGAATGCAAAGACTATTCTACAAAATAATTGAACAAATAGCACATGAAAAGAAATCTCAAGGCTTTAAGGTATACCAGAAAGGGACCCTTGTATGTAGATGAAAGAAGACAAGTTGGTGCAAAGATTCTCATGCACAACAGAAGCATGGTTAAAAATTCTATGATAAAAATCAGAATGGTTACTCTGAAGTCCAAGATGATGGATTGATAATCCATGAAAAATGATCATGATGACAAAAGAAGTGCCACATGGATATGTTTGAGTCTTTCCACGATGTTATGAGCTCGCAAGAAACAAAAGATGAATCCAACAATGATATACTGTAATGATCAGAGCTATATGAATCCTTCAGAAAAACTAGTGTTCCAGAAATACTGAAGTACATTGAGATCAAGCATTACATTCTCTTTGATGAAGTCCAGAAAAGAGAAAGTGGTTCTCCAATATATATCTCCACAGATGAGCAGATAAGAAGACATTTTGGTAAAACTTCTGTCCAAGATGAAAGAGTTTGTGTACTCAAGTCGGAGCTCATGGAGATGACTTCCTTATTGAAAAAGGAAGAGATTACTCCCAGGTTGGGAGGGAGCACTGATATGTTATTGACTTATGGACAGTCATTTTTCAGTTCGAAAAATGGTCCAGGATGAGTAGTTCGTTTCCATTTCGGAAAGTGGTTTGAGATTTCTGACGGACATGCATTTTCCAGTTCGGAAAATGGTCCAGATCAAACAATCATTTTTGTAATGAAAATGGTTCGATGGAGTGCTGATGTACCATAGACAATGATTCCCCTTGTGGTTAACATAGGGAATGGTCTAGGACAGTCTCTCTTCTTGACAATCACTCTCAGTAGTGGTCAAGAAGACTGGTTCACCTCGCTGGACAGTCATTCTTTCAAAGCTCACAGTTGTGAGTAGTTTCGAAGAGTAATCCGTTTTGGAGGTTGGTGCAGGACAATCATTTCATTAGGAAATGGTCTGGAAAATCATTTCCTAGGTAAAATTCATTCTCTCCAGGTTTCATTTTTCTTAGTGTTGGAGGAATGGCCCAGATAGGTGAATGGTCCAGGTTCAACAATTAGGGACATGCATTCCCTAGGGCAGACTCATTCTCTCTAGGTTACACTTTGTTTAGTTTCAGAGGAATGACCCAGATAGGTGAATGGTCTAGGCTCAGAATTCAGGATAGTTATTCTTCCTTGCTTGAGAAGAATAGTCTAGATAGCTCATCGTTGATGTTTTACCTTCCGAGGGCATATGATCTTCCAGATCTCACAGATGTGAGTGGAAGAATGGCCCAAATGTTTCAATTGATATCATAACAATGTTTTCTTTGCAGGTTGATACCAGATGATATGATTGTTATGGAGATTGTATGTCTCCTAACAATAGATGTATACTATTGTGGTGGATGTGTTCCACTGATTGTGACTATATGTTACTAATCAAGTAACTGTGTACTACTTGGTGTGGTAGTGTACCACTGGATTGTAGTTGTGTACTACTATGGATAGACACAGTTGTGTTATATTAAATGCCATTGTTTCGATTGCCTTTAAAACTATCAGTAGTGTTGGAAATGATTATCAGCTAGATGGATGATCAATGGACAGAGATTACTCAAACCAAAAATGGTCCAGGACATTTATTTTTCTAGGACATATGTCCGGATTAGAAGAATGGTTCTCGTGTCACTCTGTGGAGTGAATAACTTACCTAACATCATGTATGATTACTCAGATGGAGTATGGTTTCGAGAGATGATGCATTTGATGACACTGATAGTGATGATGATGTTCATGATCTAATCATGAGATAATCTATACGACTATGTTGATACTACCAGGTAAATGGTATGTTTGTGCTCAAGACCATTACCTTCAATACTTCCCTAGCTAGGATGGAGTGTTGATATTATGGTAGCCGTGGGAGGTATTTACCTCCACGTGTAAACCTGACGAGAATAGAATATTCCAGGAAGCAAGAAGAAACCCTAATTAATTGGTTAATAACCCTAGAAGACAAGTCGGCTCAAGAGAATGAATTGTATTAGGTTATTAGCCTCCAAGAGAAGAACTTGAATAAACAAAATGTTATATACTAAAGAATTAGTAGCCAGAATGAGAATTCATCCAAGGCAGTCTGCCAAAAATACTATAAATATAGGAGGTCAGTCTTCATTCTAGTTAGGATTCTCAAAACTGCACAAGCAACACTTGCGCGCATTGCAGTTGGCCAGTTTGTGCGCAAGTCCGGAGGAGAGTTGCATTGCAACTACTGCAATTAGTAGATTTTGGTTTTTGGCATGGAGTCTCTCTTGGTTATGGTATGGAATCTCTCATCAGCTCTTGTTACTCTTTCTTGGTGCACCATCCTTGGAGAAATATGTACCACCTTTGTTTGGCTATCTAGCCTAGGGTTTGCTGCCAGAATAATTCTCTGTCAAGGTTAAGGTGCTCGGGGGTGGCTTCGGCCTATGGTTGGGTGACCATAGTGATATTTTATATGGTTAAACAAGCACATCCATTATATTATAACAAGAACAAGCTGTATGAGGTCTCTACTTGAAAATATGCGAGGATAACTAAAGAAGTGTGCTAGATCGAATATGAGTTATGCGATGCCCTACGATTTGATAGAACAAGGCCAATAGAGGCATTCCTAATACAGATGGAGAAGACCGTTCCAACTGAACGAAGGGTCAAGGCCATGGATTTTATGGTATGGGGGACACCTGCGTGGTGGTGGGTGACGCATCGTATGAATATTTAGGATTGGGCGCAGGTGGTTGAGTTCATAAAAGTCTAGTTCCAACCCATCTTCAACTTTGAATTGGAAAATCGCTACAAGGGAATTGAAGATCCCCATGAACACATTACTTTATGTGGACAATGATGGACTTCCAATAATATTCCTCGAACCCAATGGGTCCATCGGTTCATTCATATTATGGATATGGTCCCTAGGAGATAATATATTTAAGAGGAGCTCAAGTGGAAAACAATAGATTGGACCCATGTGAGTTCACAATTTTTCTTAACATTTCGCTTCACAACAGAGGATCCGACTCAAAGAGAGCCCCTCCTCAAGATTAAGAACTTTATATTTCATTGACAAAAAAAGGAAGGCACATCAAGGGAAGTATGCTCATATCATCAACAAGTGACAAAAATGAAAGAGGCATTCCATTTTTGGAAGATCAATGTGGACAATGTTGATGATGATGACCCACGAGGAATATAGATAAAATAATATGAGGGTGAACATGTGATGAAGGGAAAGGTGACGAAAATAGTTGTGTTGGACTATGGTCATTCGATTAAGACAAATAAACATAATATTGGCACTAAGGAAGCTTCCAAAATGACCATAATTGGGGATTATTGGGATAAATATATTGTCACTCAAGTTGTTAACCTACTCAAGGAATATGAGGACTTGTTTCCCCGCAACTTCTCAAAGATGAAGGGAATTGCAGGAACATTGGGGGCTATGAAAATTCAGCTTAAGATGAATGCCAAACTAGTCAAGGGAAGGCCTTATCAATTAAATCCCAAATATAAGGCCTTATCGATTAAATCCCAAATACAAGGAAAAGGTGCGTAAAGAGTTGGATCAGATGTTGGATGCTAGAATGATTTTTCTGGTGGAGGAGTCAGATTGGATTAGTCCTATGGTTATGAAATCTAAGAAAACCAATGATATTTGAATCTATGTAGATCTAAGGAGTCTCAAGGTTTCCTGCATGCATGACCCTTTCCCTACCCCTTTCATTGATGAGGTGTTGGATAATGTTGGAGGATGGGAAGCCTACTCGTTTACGTATGACTTTTTCAGGGTATCATCAGGTTATAATTGTAGAATAAGATCAGGACAAAACCACCTTTGTGACAAAGTGGGGTTATTTTACTTATACGGTGATGCCTTTTGGATTAAAGAATGCCCCCACAATTTTTTTAAGGATTGTGGTCACAACCTTCAAGGAGTTTATCCACAATTTTATTAAAGTTTATTTGGATGATTGGACAATTTTCATTTTGTTGAAAGAACACATGAAAGCCCTTCGCTTAATGTTGGATTGATGCCTCTAGCTCCATATCTCACTAAATTTGAAGAATTACATCTTTTGTACACCATTTGGCACACTATTGGGGCACACCACTTGCAAGGATGCATTGTTGGTCGATCAAGCTAAGATTGTCTACATATTGGATACGGTGTCCCCCACTTTAGTTCATGAGTTGTGTGCGACATTAGGTCATACAATATATTATCAATGGTTCATTTAGGGTTATGCGAAGATTGTGGCCCCTCTGGAGAAGTTATTGCGAAAGGATACCAAGTACATTTGGACATAAGCATGTTAGGAAGCCTTATATACTATAAAAGAGAAACTAGTCACTATGTTGATTCCAGTTTTTCTCGACTGATCTAAGCTCTTTCATGTTCATGTTGGTTCCTCATCCATTGCATTGGGCATAGTTCTTGCACATTTAGGAAAAAGTAATATTGACCATCTGGTATATTTTTCTAGTCACAAGTTGTTTGATGTAGAGAAAAATTATACTAGAAAAGAGCCTAAATGCCTCGCCATGGTACATGCCTTGCAGTTATTTTATACTTCTTGGGGAACCCTTTCAAATTATTCACTCACCACTCCACACTCAAGTACTTGGTCAAAAATTTAGTGTTAAGAGGAAGAATATTTCATTGGTTGTTTTTGTTTCAAGAGTTTTAGTTTAAGGTTGTTGTCAAGTTGAGAAAATATAATGTCAGTCCAGATCATCTCTCTCAGATAGAGACTGGTGAAGCTAGTCATAGTATCAATCATGAACTCCCTGATATTAAACTCTTTCGTGTTGAGGAATTTCCTGATCAATTAGTTGAAATCATCGAATTCCTCACATCAGAATTGGCCCCAATAAGATATACTCCAGCCCAACGCCGTCAACTGGTAACCCGTATCATAGATTATCAGTTGATTACCTGTCAATTGTACAAACTGGGAGCAGATGGGATTTTTCGCAAGTGTGCCTTGGAACATGAATGTGACCCCATTTTTTATGAATCATTTGAAGGTATTGCAGGGGATCACAATGCCATAAAGGAAATCGTGTGGAAACTTCTGCATGCCGAGCTGTGGTGTCCCTCACTCTTCGTAGATGCCAAGGACTATTGCAAATGTTGTGACGTATGACAAAGGATTGGAAAGTCATGTCGAAGGGATGAGCTCCCTCTGTTTCCAATCACAACCTTGGAACCCTTTGAAAAGTGGGCAATTGATTTTGTGGGACCGATCTCTCCCCCCGCACGTCAGATAGGTGCCTCTATATTATTACTCCCACAAAATATCTAACGAGATGGGTTGAAGCCATGTCGAATAAGGATTGTACAACAAAAATAGCGATGTGATTCATTTTTGAGAATGTGATTATCGTATTCAGTTGGAAAAAGGTGCTAATGAGTGACCGAGGATCACATTTTTTGAACGAGACCATTCAACAACTGACTCAACAGTTGATGATCCACCACCAAAAGAGCACTCCCTATCATCCTCAAGCTAATGGTACAATTGAAGCTTTCAATTCAATTTTAGAACATGATTTAACCAAAGTTTGTAATGTGCATCATAACAATTGGGATTAGCACATCCCTACAATATTATGGGCATACTGAACAACTTGCAATAGGCTAAAAAAGCACACACCATTCAGATTGGTCTATGGTAAAGAAGTTGTCATGCCTCTAGAATTTGTTGTCCCCAACCGCTGGATTGCTCTAGTGACTCAGATGACAGATGAATGGTCCCTTCAACAACAGTTAGGTGAACTTATGGAGCTAGAGGAGGACCATATGATGGCAGGATTAATCCAGGTGGTCGAAAATCAAAGATAGAAGGCATGACATGATCACACCATCCACTAGAAAATACTCTAGCCTGGATATTTAGTTTTGTTATATGGTAGCAAATATTTACACCACCCTGGAAAGCTACGTATGCAATGGTTGGGTCCCTTTTGTCTGGTCTACATCAGCGAAGCCGGTGTTGCCAAGCTGGATACATTACAGGGACACACGCTCAAAGAAATTATTAATGGTAACCGATTGAAGGTATACTACAACCCACATGGGTCCTCTTTCACTTAGCTCCCTTTCTCAACCCTGAAGTTTGATAGAGTAGGGTTAGCTTAGGATATAAAATAGGTAGAGGAGTACATATTTGGAAAAAAATTCCTTTTTGACAACGCAACATACACTCTATTCACATAGGCAGATTAGATGGATTGACAATTTTCCAAATTCCCAAGACTTTCCAGTTTAGGTCGAAGTTATGGTCTACATCCAAATTACTAGATCTAATAGAGGATTTACACGAGATGGGGCTAAACTACCTGTCGCTACGTTACACTAAAAGGTCAAGCAATCTGATTTCGATAGATCACCAAAATCCTTGGCATGTAAGTAGAGATGGCGCCATACTCCAAAAGGGACATCACCAATGTAGAGGATCTGAATCGTTATCTCTTCATCTATGGGGTTTTTTCGAGACTCTATACTTATTCCCTGATCGATCTCATTGGTTAGTTCTTTGTCTAATTTTAGCTGACCCCTCCAACCACTTTTCACTCTATATATATCCACTTTCGCCCATGCAGTCATTAGATAAATTCTCCACATCCCATTTTATCTCATCCCTGCTCGTCGCCCACATCCTTAACTTATCCCCACACACTGCTATATTTCCACTTTCCACTAGTGTTACCATCACTTGGTTTAGATCCTCTATCATGGCCTTTCTTCACAGACATTCTAGGATGTGCGATTCCCAATTCGGTTAGGCAACCCAAGAATCCAAATTCCAGTTTTCACGAAGATTAACATTTTGTCATCAACTGCTAGCATAGGTGCCACTCTCTTATTCTCCAAAAAGACACAAACTCAGTCCTCACAGTAACTTCAACTGTGCTTCAAATCTGTGACAGTCTATCGGTTGTCTATGCCAAAAGTTGGTTTACCTATTGCCATGGATAATCACCTTTGTTGAAGGAGAGAGCCCAATGCTGCGAGTTCTCTATTCCATTGAGCTAAAGGTCCTCATCTTCTACTTTATATTTCCAAAATAAAAATTGATGGAACTCTTCCTCGGGATCTACTTCTTGTATGTCCACATGTAACTGGGTGAAGTTCTAGAAACTTTGCTTAAGTTTAGTTAGGGGGTCAATGTTTGGGTGATGTTCTTTAAAAATAACCCTCATTCATCACCACAAACACCATAGAAGGGAAAGAGTCATGCATCTAGCCAAATAAATTCCATAGCCATCACTTACCTTGGGGCATGCTCGACTCCTTCCAAGACCAGTGTTGGGTTGCAACTACAACTTGCACATAGGTTTTTCTCTTACTCAAACCCGACTGCAACCACAACTTGGTTTGATGCTTTGATCCACCAATGATCATGATTTTCTCTTACTCACAAGTGTCACATCAATATTATCATAAGGCAGTTGGCTCGAGGATGAACCAAGTAATAATGGTGGGGGCATGTTGGATCCCAACATTTTGGGTAAATATCGCATATGTGCATAAATGAAGTTGTGCGTGCTCATTCTAGTTTTGCGCATGCTCAAGCATATGCATGAGGTTTGACAAGAAGTGTACACCATTTCAAATTTTGATATTTTTGCACCAGTTCCAGTTCTTCCAACACGCACCAGTCCAAGCTTTCTGATGCGCGCCAAGAATCAAGAAGACAATGCATGCATGCTAGAATCAAGAAAATGATCTTTGGGAAATTTCCCTGAATGATAACTGCCAACAACACAAGGGAACGTGGACTAGAAAGAAGATGAGATAGAAAGGTAGTTAATATTGCTCTGATTCAAGAAAGGCTATGTGGAGTGCAGGCAGGTGACAAAAGCATGTGAGACCAGTAGTCAGTAGAGCGAGTAGAGCACATATGAAAGAGATAGAGCACCAAAGACAAGAAGGATATAAAAGGAAGCAATGATGATAAAGAAATGATTGATTCACTAGGTTACTATTATTTGTCCATGGTTCTAGGGCCATCCCATTACCTCACTCTGAGCTTCTATAGTATTTTAATGTCTCTGGTTGTGTGTCTAAGTTTGTCATATGAAAAATGTCTAAAAGGATGTGCATGGCACCATGTATTGGAATTCTGGGGAATTATCTGAGGGATTATGAGACTTTGTTGTTGTCGATATATGATTTACTTAATGTATACATGTGCCCAATGAAATGAGGATGCTAATAAAGCTGGACTGATTTTGAACCTATGATATGTCAATTATGTGTTTGGATGAATGTGTTGTTTCCTTTATGTCTTATTATCTGTTAAGTAATATGCAATGAATTATATGTATGTCAACCCATATGGATCTGTGTTTGTGTTTATCCCTTCATCCCCAACACAAGACCAAATGGTCTCTATGATCCTCTCAATGTCTCAGGTGAGACATTCTTCAGCCTTGGATGAATATTCATATCTCGATGCTTTGGGTTTTTTAATGGTCAACTCTGGGCAAACCCTAGGTATTAACCCCCCATTGTTAGGAAGGAAGCGTGCAAGCGTGAAATGAACCAACACCACCCTTTAGCAATCAAATGCAAACTCAACAAATGAAGGGTGTAAAATACTACTGAAAATGCAATGTGCACAAGTAAACTTACAAAAAGACTATTTTCAAGTTACAATTATTCTTGAAAATGCAAGTCTTCAAGCTTGGGCATGAGCTAGAAATGAATGTTAAAGAGAGAGTCGAAAAATTGTTTTTTAATCAAGTTTAAGGGAGATTTGAATATGAAAATTCAATAAATCTACAATCATCTTGCTTAAGCTCAAAACAAAGAGTTGAAATGCAATTTCTGTCAAGCTAAATTCCTTAAAAGATTTAGCTTATGGAGCAACCATGCAAAAATATTGAAAGACTTACATCTTAACTCTCAAAGGATGGAAAAAAATCGATAGAGCTCAAGCATGAATCTAAGCTTAAGACTTGTTATACATAAAATATATATTTAGTATTTACTATTCACATATTGTTCAATGTACAACAACATGTATAAATACACGTACATGAGTAGAGTCATGTATTTTTGCTAAAACTACGTGACTTTACATTAATAGAACAATTATTACATTAATTATTTAATTAGTAATTAATGGCATTGTAATATACACAAGTTATATTACAAGTCATCCCTCTAAAAATAAGCTTTGTCCTCGAAGCATAGGTAAAGACGAATCTCCTGCCAATCTAACTAGTGATGTTTCTTCACTAATTACAAAGTTTAAATATAGTTGCAATTGTTTCCAAGCTATTTAGGTATTCTACAAAATAGCCGACACATCTAAAAAAATCATCTTTCTTATATTTCTTGATTAGTGCAAGGCAACCTAAATGCTCATTTTCAAGAAGTCGATTCTGGTAACAAAAAGGTAGCTCATTTTGCACAATCTCCCATAGTTTTTTTTCATTGATCAAGTGAAAATAATGGGCAAATATGTCCTCATGTTTCAAATTTTTTTCCTCCAACAAACAATCTATACACAAATCCTCTAAAATCCACGAAGCAAATTTTTCATAATAGTAAGATCCAACACCTTCCAAATCTGCCTTGTCACCAATTTTAGCTTTTTTTCTTTCATTTTCTTGCCATGTTTTATATCTCCTATATCCTAGAGAAGTTTTCTTTTCCCTCTTTTCTTTAGTTTAATTTCTCAAAGTACCACCCTTTTGAAGGGATTGAAACATTTCACGTGATGAAAAACGATTGCACCTTGCATCTAAGATATCGTTTATATTGGAGGTTACCTCTCTGGCATACCCAGGTGTTACACACCAAAATTCCTCACTTTGACAATGTCACATTCTCATTGTTGTAAGTGTCACACTTTTTTCGCAAGTGTCATAAGTGTCACATCACAAATGACACCATGAAAACATCTGATACAACCCCTAAAACATGTCATAAAAATAAGCCCCATCATATGATAGTTTGAACAAATGTTTTTCTATGGGAAATACTCATCTTGGCAACTTTTGGGAAGATCAGTGCTCCCATGCTCATATATAGAGAGTGCTAGCACTCCTTTTCCATCTCAAGGGGAGTGTTGTAGCGCTCTATTTCTCATTCTAAGGGAGCGTTGAGTTGGTTGCAGAAATTTTGGAAGAAATCCCATTTTCTTCTAAAGACAACTATGGATGGATCGAGTAGGTTTGGCTCGAATCTAACTCTTGGGCTGCATCTAAGGGAGATATCACAACTATTGGAGCCATTTCCTCAACTAATTCCAAATATACCCAAGGTGTTTGAGACTCTCAAAGCCTATAAATGGAGGCATTCTCATGGTGAACAAAAGAGGAGAAAATCAACAAAACATTGTTATTTTGCTTGTGGATATTTCATGCAAGGGTTGGAAGAGAAGGAATTGGAGAGGCTTCTGCAACATCATATGAAGATTGTAAGTTTCCTTTTGAAGTTCTCATTAATATACTCGGACTATTTCCTTCAAGTATGTGTTTACATGTGCTTGTCTATGCTTGCCTTAATCTTCATAGATCGATTGATTTTGTCTAATCCATTAGAGTAGAAGATAGTCGTTTGTTTCTTGTTGTCCATTAGGTGCTATTTGGAACTCATGGATTGGAGAATCTTGGAAAAACGTCACATACAAGGTACGTCATACTTCTCCTCCTATATTTTTCGATGGATAAAATGAATCTATAGAAATGGTAGTTTCCAAATGATCGTTTCTGTCTTGATTTAGGGGTCAATAATCTAAAGGAAATTTCACTTGTCTGCAGGGGAATATTTCCATAACAGAAATTGGCGACTCAAATGGGGAATGAATTTTCAGTTTGTTCTTTCCTTGGTTCATCCATAACCTTTTCCTAGCCTTAGATCCTATTTGTTGATCTAATTTGTCCTTACATCTTTTTTTCTTTGCTAAGTTGTCTCATAGAGCCTCTTACTGAATTTCCTTGAGTTACTGAGTTTTTTTAATTTTTTCTCAAGTGTTCCTCAGAACTAGCACCCCTTTATAGTTCTAGTCAGAGCGATGTTTCTTAATCAACTCTCCCCTAGAGTTTACCAGGGAGCACTGCAATGCTCTGGTGCTTTGCTTACTAGAGCGTTGATTTTTCTTTCTTTGAAAAATTGTAGACTTTCTTGCTTGTTGGGTATAATATGTGGATCTCTTTCTATAACTCAGATCTTATTCAGTTAGATCTTGTTATTTGTTTGAATCAAACTTGCTATTTTTCATTCTTTTAGTCCTTATTGAGTTTGTGTTTCCTTATTGCAAAATTGTCCTTTTTTTTTCTTTCTCAAAATTAGTTTCTTTTTGCCACTCTTCTCGATTATCCGATTGATTGGAGGTTTTCATAAGGAAGGTCATTGATCACAATATTGTTTTCTTTATTTTTGATCCCTTTCTCAATTTCATAAGACTATAAAGTATGAGGTTTCTTAGTGTTCTTTTTTGATTGAATAGTTTGGTAGTTTGTTTTTCTTTTGGTCTCTTGTTTATTGCTGAGAGTGTCTTTGTTTGTATGTTGATCGCTTCTTACTTTTTCAAATCACAATAGTGAACCTTTTTCATTATTAGTGAAATAATGAAGCATTAGACGAATATTTTAGTTTACATTCACAATCAAACAAAGAAGTACTTGTATGCATTAGTTTTGGATATAAAAAAGGCCTTCTTTATAATTTGGCAATTGTCTGAATTCTTGTTGAGAGCAAAATAATATAAAATTTTGCATTCTTGAGTGTTTGTTAGTGACAAAAGAAAATAAACTCTTCTCCTTCTCGTAGCTATAATTTCATTGAAAATAAAGTTTGCATATCATTATTTTTACCTTTTTGGGGAGTCAAGTCTCAAACATCCTCAGTTTCACTATCATTCACCCTTGTGTAATGAACAACCATGAAAATGAACCCTAATTAAAATCAAACTAGAAACTTTTATTCTTTGGATGTTTACACCAACAATAGACTAGGACTAGAGCTTTGGAATAGGTTGTGAGAATAACTCTCCAAAGCATTCAAGAAAAACGCATAATATTGTGATAGGGAGAGCAAATCAAACCTTCGTATAAGCATAGCTGGGATCCCCCTCTCACACAAGGGCTAAACACGAGGTCGAGTGTGGGATTGCAATGGATATTATCCATCCAAGGCTTAACCAATCATAGTAGTATGATCATATATTGGGGGTTCTTGTTTAGGATCAACTGTTTTCATTTGGTCTCGGAGCTTCGTGAATTCTGAATCTGTTCAGGGTCCTCTGGAGTTTACCTGTCCATTTGTCCTCAGTTCTCTTGAAGAATTTCAGACTTGATATCCTACCCATACGTTCAGACTTGACTGTCGACTGTACCCACCCAAAGGCTGGTTGCGAGTTGGTATCCTTAGTGGCCATAATATTTAGGGTCCTTACATGAGGTGACAGTGAAGGGAAGTCTTTGTTGTACATGGAACATATATTTGTCAAACTCACTTGGGCTCCTTGGAGGGTAACCCATGGGTAAAACCATGAGGGAACTTGCACCAAGGTGTAAGAATGTTAAGCAGGATGCCAACGTAACTGGTCCACCAACTCATATCTTATCCCCTTCTCAATTTGATCACATGATGTTGGATTTCATCACCAACTAGTACGTTCATTGAGAGAAGACATTGTTTTGATTTTTGGTTTTCTAGATTTTTTAGCGAGTGTTGTTTGCTTACTTTATTTTTCCTTAACAATTGGTACTGTGGCTGATAAAGGTATTATAGATCACGTAGGATGCAAGGGTTTCCTCTAGAAGGATATGAACAACTACCTCCTAACTCACATGAATACACTTACCGTGAAGAGGTCGAAAATCATTCAGACGCTGGGAGTGCTGCTACTCCTTTGCTAGCAAATCCCGAGAGAGATTTAGTTACGGTTCAAGAAGGTTCCACCCTTCTTGCAAACTGGCCCTGGAAATTCCTCGCGATCCACTCCTTGTCCAAGTAAACTCCTCAAGTAACATTGTATTAGAAGACCACCCTATCCTATCATCAAGTCCATATAATCAACTAGATATGGAACCAATACAACCAACTTTCAACAAAGAATACACTACCCCTGTCTGCTCTACTGAAATGGTATATCCACAACAAACTCCTGTTCATTCTATACGGACAACTCCATTAAGTCAAGATCTTTATGAAACATTTAATTTCAACCGACCACTCTTTGACCCTCCACACACATATACCACTACCGGTATAGATGCTAGACCATCAGGACAACCTATTGACCATCCCTTCAATCAAACAATCAATCCCGCTACCACTTCTGGAAGAGTTAAAAGTGAAACAAGATTCGTGTTACCTAGTAATTTGCAAATTACCCTGATGGTTACACCCACTATCCCTCTTCAAGCAACATCTTCATATACTCCACAAAACCCTGTTTGGAAACCTTCACATCAAGGGATGAAAAACCCTGCCACACTATAAAACCCAACTGCAAGACAACCCTTGTTTAGTGGAAAAATCCCTACCAGGGGGAAACTGTCCTTCATCGCACAAAATTTGACTGGGGGGTAAGCCCCTTTTATCGATCAAATCCCAGTTGCTACCCAACCAATGGTAGGGGGACAATTTCAGCCTCTGTTTACCAGGAACCCCACACAATCCTGGGGACCACCCTAGGGAGGACTGTTTCATTAGCCACATTAGGGAGGATCATCAAACCCCAACTCTCACAGAGGAATCTTAAATCCTAATCCTTCTGGATTACATTCTTGACAAACCTTCCCAGGGATCCTGAATCCCACTTGGGGTCCTCAAGGCCAACCATCTTTTCCTCTCCAAGGGAAAACTCCTTACCGTCCTCAAGGTCAACCTAGATACCCTCCTCAAGGGAAAACTGGTTATCTGCCTCAAACTAGTCAAGATAACTATCCTCCCCTAGGTTACACTGGTTATCCTCTTAGGGCCAAATGGGTATCCCCTCTCCTTTTATGAAAATTCCTCAACAAATGAATCCTACTTTTGCTGGTCAAAATCAATAACATATGGGAGCACCTGCTGGATACAATTATCCACCACAACTAGTTTACAATTCTACTGGTGTTCCTATGCCCCACCAATATCATACTCAAGTCAATCAACAGTTACCATTATTAGCCACTCTAGATACACCAGATCTGTCAATATTAACCAACGATCCCATATTACACTCCCCTTTTTGGCCAGTCATTCCTACCAAATTACCTTATGATATTCCAAAATTTGAAGACAAACTTGGTGAAGACCCTAATAACCATGCCATGAATTTTCATCTGTGGTGTTCATCAAATTCACTAATGGATGATTCTATTCAGTTACATATTTTTCAGTGTACACTTCCGGGTTCATCATCTAAATGGTACATTGAAGTACAATGCAAAACTTTTCAATATTTTAATTCACTTGCCATGGCTTTTCTCACTCACTTCTAGTTACCTATCCGGAAAACAACACATACATTTTGACCTTCCTTAGTTAGACCAACTTTGTACATATTTCTGATCATAATCATGAATGGAGATGACGACAACGATTGATCAAAGCAACCATTCTCGACCAATTGTTGGCTGAATGGTTTACCAAATCTATTTTACCTCATATTGCTCATGACATATCCATGGGTGGTGTCATTATAGAAGAGGAAGCCATTGCTCATGCCCAGTATCTGGATTTGGTCTATTCCCAGTCTGATACTTTGTATGAATTGATTCCCAACACTCCCCATACATCATCCGACCCATCAAAACCATCCTCCACTGCTCATGCAGATGGATTTATCGGTTCAGTCAAAACCCAATCTAGTTCATAGTCGACTGACACAACCGATCGTTCAGTCAGTGCCCCAACTACTGGGTCGACTGTACTCTCGTAAAAATCCACCCCAACTCAAGTATCTGAAGTGAATGTAGTTCAATATTCTTCCCTGCAACAGTTAGGGGGGAAAATAAAACTAAGAATAAACCTAAGAAAAACAATAATCAAACCAAAAATCAAAAAACACAAGAACAACCACTTGCTATTGAGAAAAAACCACAGCGACATGAGACTGTCCCCATTGGGATGAAGTTGCCAAACTTTTTAAAGGGAATTCTCAACCCGCTGTTTTGACACATCCTTTTCCCCAACATCAGTCACTGGTTGCACAAAATATTGCACCTCTAATAGGAAGTAACACAAATCAATCTCCTAAGGAGGGAGCTTCATCAAGGGCACATATTTACATGTTTAATGGGATATATTTGACCGCTCGCACTACAACATATGACACACCACCAGGTAAAACCGATAAGGAAAAAGTAACTACTAGGATTACACTAGATCCACTGTCCACCTCAGTTAATCCTCTATCTGGAACACTCTAGATTGAAAAATAAAATTTTGACTCTATCTTATGCCCGCCCAAGAGCACATTCTGAAAGTCAACCTTTAATCATAATTCGCGTGCTTCTCAAAACTACAACATTGTTGAATATTTGGCCCAAGCACCTTGCGCTATGTTGTCTCTCGAAGTTATACACCGCTGCCCTAGTCAACATATAACTCTCTTGGAATCCATCAGAGCTATAGATCCCTAGTCATCCAATAATATCACGTTCAACCTAGATAATTTTAAATCCCGACTCTCTCACCAACTTGCTTTCCAAATCGATGTCGTTTTCCATAATCAACATATTCATCATACGATTTTGGATGAGGGGGCATCCACATGTGTCATGTCTTTTTCTTGTTGGAAAGGCCTTAAATCACTTGGTCTTAATCAATCTCTCACCATGTTAAGAGAATTTGATGGTAGAGGTTTCCATCCTCATGGATTATTACAATCCTTATCCGTTCAACTGGGAAGAAAAATTGTTTCTGTAGGTGTTGAAATAGTCAATGCTCCCTTCGATTATAACTTGTTGCTATAGAGAATTTGGTTCTATTCTATGAATGTCATCGCTTCATCGATTTTTCAATGTGTCCAATTCCCTCATCAAGGTAAAATTGTGACCATCAATCAGTTACATTACTGCACCCCCAACACTTGCACTCAAATGACCAATAATATTCCTTTTTTGGGAGACTCAAAAATAACTTATGAAAGTTTGGGAGTAGGTCTCTTGAAAGATTCTTCGCTCATGGGTACCTTCCCTACACCTCTTCCTCCAACCACACAACACATCACAATGGTTAATATGATTTCGACTACGATGCATTTATCCTTTGAATCATCTGATCCATGGATCATACCTAGTCCCTTAGAGTTAGATACACTAGGTGATACTATGCCACTTAGTCCTACAGAGGCCCACTAAGATGCCATTCAATCTGCCTCTCCTTCACTGGATGACCAACATCTACTGGAGTCTACTACATAGTCATTACCATCCTGGTTATATTCCCTATCCTCTACTTTCAATTACATCCTATATATTTTTCCATCAGATGAATCTATTATGGAAATGCTTAGTCTCGAGGAGGCACCATGGGATGACAACCACCATCATTCGTCCTTTCTTCCCAGTTTGGATGAAATCAAGGAAGGTATTTCCTGTATCTTTCCTAGCGATATCGTCGACTCTCCCCAAGATTCGATACTCACTCAGGATACCCTCTCCGAGGGGAATTTGGGAAATATCTCTCACATGATTACCGTTGACATATCCATTAAAGAAAGTGTTGCGGAAAACATACAACTAGGTGCCAATTGTTCAGCTGAAGAAGTTGAAACTTATACCGCCTTGTTGAAATAATTTCCCGGCATCTTCGCCTGGAGCTACAAATAAATGCTAGGGATCGATCCTTCGATCATTGTGCATGAAATCCAAACTTACTCAGGAGATAAACCCATGAGACAAAAACTTCACCCAGTTCATCCTAAAAAAACCGTGACAATCAAGGCAGAAGTCAAAAAGATATTAAAATCTGGTTTTATTTATCCTGTCCCTTTGATCGAATGGGTTTCCAACATCATTCCGGTCACCAAGAAATAAGGGACAATTTGTGTTTGTGTCGATTATCGGGATCTTAATAAGGCTTGTCCAAAATACAATTACACTACACCCTTTATCGACCAAATTATCGATAATTGCCTCAGAAGCGTCATTTTCTCTTTTATGGATGGCTTTTCTGGATATAACCAGATCGACATTTTACCGACTGATCAACACAAAACAACCTTCATCTTCCCATGGGATACTTTCGCCTATCAAAAATTACCTTTTGGCCTTAAAAATGTTGGAGCCACATTTCAGCAGGCTATGTCATATGCGTTCCATGACATCAAACATATCGTTGAACCTTATCTCAATGACTTACCAACTCACTAAGCTCATTGATGAGACCATATTGGTCACCTGAGAGCCATATTTCTTCGATGCAGGTTTTACAACATACGTTTGAACCCCCATAAATGCATTTTCGTTGTTGAATCAAGGAGACTCCCCGGATTCATAGTCTCCAAATATGGGATTAGGGTGGATCCCTTAAAATTCAAAGCCATTCTCTCTTTACCCCCTCCCAACAACCTTACCCAACTGCAAAGTTTGCAAGGGAAGGAAAACTTTCTTCGCCTTTTTATTTGAAATTACACTGAAATCACTAAAGGATTCATGAGATTACTGTAGAAAGATGCCTCTTTCATATGGGATGCAACTGCTCAACACTCATTTGATGATCTCAACATGCTTTAACAAACACACCACTTCTGCATCCACCAAATCTTGCGAAATATTACATCCTTTATTTGGTTTCCATTTGCTTCCACTATTTCTATGGTGTTATTACAAGAGGATGATGACGACACCGAACATGTGATCTACTATTTGTGTAAGAGTCTATTAGGTCCTGAACCCAGATATTCACATGTCAAAAAGTTGGATTTGGAAACAATTATTGTCATCCAAAGATTTCACCACTATATTCTGCTACGCACTACCACTTTCATTGCAGAATCGAACCCCATGTACAACATCTTGACTCGTTAGGTACTTGGGGGAAAATATTCGAAATGGATCGTCATTCTCCAAGAATTCGATCTCGAGTTTGCCAAATCCAAAGCTAAGAAATCGTTGGTTTTTGCAGAATTAATTGGTGATATTCCCCATACTGATGAGAATACTGAGCCCAATGATTCCCTTCTTGATGAATCCCTATTCCTCATTAGTACGTCTGATCCATGGTATGGAGACATTCTTCTCTATCTCCAAACCCAACGCTTTCAGACTAGCATTTCATGTGATGAATGACGTCGCATTAGACATCGTTCAAAGCGCTACCTTATCATTGGAGACACCTTGTACCACAGTGGCATTGATACTATCTTACGATGTTTCTTAATCCATGAAGAGGCTGAACAAGTTTTAAATGAATGTCACCTTGGAGCTTGTGGCGATCATCTTTCTAGGATGGCTACAACCCAAATTTTTTTACGTGACGGTTAATTTTGTCCTTCCATATTCAAAGATTGCATTGAGGCCATAAAAAAATTCCCACCCTATCAGATCTTTCAGAAGAAATCATGTACCCACCTAGCTCCACTTCATTCCATTTGTCGTCATCGGCCCCTTTCCCAAATGGGGTATCAATTTCATGCAATGTAAGCCTACCTTAGCCAAGGGGCATGATTATATTATCGTCACCATCGATTATTTTGATAAATGGGCTGAGGCTATGCCTACATTCCTCAAAGATGGACTAAATGCAATGCTTTTTATGTTAAATCATATCATCGCTTGATTTGGTGTCCCACAACCTATTGTAACTAATCATGGATCCCATTTCTAGAACCAGATGATGGGTGAATTGCACACCAAGATAGGTTTTCACCATGAAAATTCATCCCTTTACTACCCTTAGGAAAATGGAAAATTTGAAGTGATCAACAAAATTCTAAAAACCATACTTCAACGCATGGTGGGAGTGAACAAAACCTCTTGGAATTTGCAGCTCTTCTCTGCACTCTAGGATTATCAAACATCAATTAAAACCACCACTCGATTTACACCCTTCCAGTTGGTATACATGATAGAAGCAATATTATCGATCGAATGTGAGATTCCCTCTTTGAAACTCACCGTAGAACTCCTACCCCACACTTCTATTGCAGAGGAATAATTTTTATATCTAACCAAGATGGATGAAACCCATTGCGATGCTACCCTCATCAACAAGACATATAAAAAAAACATCAAAAATCAATATGATTGTTGGGCCCTTCATTTTTGGGGAAGGAGTTGCGTAAGAAGGAATACAGTCCTAGTTTTGGCCTAGTACAAGTTGCGCAAGCTACAAAACAAGCTGGATACCAAAGCAAGGAGAAACAACAAAAATCAGTTGCAAAAAGGACAACGCAATTCCAGCAAAGCAAAAGCGGTTGCAACAGAACAAGAAAGCGTGCAATCCAAATCCATAAGACATGACTTAGCTTATATATAGGGATGAATATGATTGTAAATGGTTGGGTCATGGTTTTGTAAAAGGGTTGTTGGATCGTGATTGAAAAAGGGTTCGGTCCGATTCTTCCCGTGTTGCGAGGATGAGGTCATAGTTGTTGTTATTTACTGCTGAGAAGTCATATTTTGAGTCTGTAATGTAATCTATATACCATTTTTGAAGTTAGAGATCCGTGACATGATTCTAGAGACAGGAGTCTGTAACAGAGTGTTACTATGTATCTCTGAGATTGTAATGGAGGAAGACCTGAATATCTGAAGAAGGACCCAAAATTTCCAAATATGTTGTGTCTTTCTGTGTTTATCCTTATGCATTGTATATTTACAGTACTTCTTTATGGCTCATAAGTTCCACATGATGTCTCTGTCTTTGAACGCTTTTCCGCAACATAAGTAGCTTCAGTTCTTGCATATATGAGTTCAGATCCGTTCTGTAGTTATATGTCTTGCGCAAGATCATGATGAATCTTAAAGGTTCTATGAATCCTCCTAAGTATTTTCCTTTCCCTTCCCTATCCTTTTGTCTCAGCAGTGCTTCGGGTGAGACTTCTTCTCTTCAGAGGAGGTGAAAATTCCAACGCTCTAGACTACTCGTTACCTTTTATTGGTAGCCTGAGAAGGACCCTGGTCTGATCAATCTTGCGCCAACAAAATGTTTCCGTTGTCGAGAACTACGTTAAAAGGGAACCTGTAGAGAGGATGATTCAGTGAATTCACAGATCTAATATTGACCAATGGTGGAAGAGAAATTGTGATGCCTTCATATGGAAAGAAGCTGAGCTAAGGGGAAAATCGGTGAAAAAAACTCGGGAGGTAGTCGTTTACTCAGAAAGATCGAGTGACCAGTACGTGATATTATGGGTTAAGTTCCTGAAAGAAATTTTCCACTAGATAGATAGCCTCCAAGAAGCTCTAGAGTTCCAAGAATGAGTAAAGAGGACATGTACTTGGGATATAGAAAATATTTCAGCACTTCATCGGTTGGATTGTCCAGTCACGTGAGTGATTGATTTCTGGGTCAATACCACATTAGAAGGATACATTATTGAGTTTACAGCCAAGAATCACCAATCTTTTTCATGAGCAGAGGAGGATTTCGAGAAAGACACAAAGGGAAGACTGTTGAGAGAAATCCCCCTGTGGATTAAAGTTTTCTTGATGGAAAAGGGGACGTTGACTATGTCCCTGACTGAGATGGCAGTGTAAACACCCTCACTTGGGGTAGGGTGAGGTTGGGGTGGATCCATGGCCTAAGAGACAAGAAGAGTTGTTTGATAAGTGGGGGAAAAAATAAGAAAGGGACTCAAGAAATGAGTGAGACTTGAAAAGAGTCACCATAGTTGAGAAGTGGTGGTGTGGCAAGATCAAGAAAGAAACAAGACAGTCTGAGAAGTTTAGGAAAGAAGTCGGACCAGGAGAAGGAGAGGAAAGACAGATGTAAGAGTTGCGGAAGATGAGAATACATGAGAGACTAGCCAGTCAAAGATTAAGTGAGAGAGAAGTGCAAAGATAAAGAAGTCCTTAGGAGGGTGGACAAGAAGGAGAAGGTGTAGAAGTAAGAGAGAAGGAATCTGACATGGATCTTGAAGAGGAAAGAGAATATTCAGCCCCAATGACAGGAAATATCAGGAATTCGGCTGAAGAGACCACTCAAGAGGAGGAAAACAAGACCCCCCAGATCAAAGAAAACCGCCCCAAAGCTAGTGGTGCTAGCCCCGAATCGCCCATACCCCAAGTGTCTTCTATACAAGTGGTAAGTTCGATACTACCCTCTTATGCTAGTTCTATTCCAGTACAATTAGTTAGTCAGTCACAACCAGGAAGTGCGAGTATAGGGAGGATATTGGGATCCCCTGGTAGATCGCAAGGAGGACCGTTAGGTTTCATTTTGATAAGAGAAATAACATTAACAATGGTTGGTCACACGTGAGATTTGATTTCCCGATATCCATAATTTTGGGGTAAGGGAGATGAAGATGTTGAGCAACACTGGTTCTTGTGCGAAGCAATCTGGATATCCAGAGGGACTCCGGACACGAATAAGTTGGTTGAGTTCTAGACTACCTTGAGAGGTCATGCTCTCAAGTGGTACATGAATATTATTGAGCAAGGAGTGCCAAGAATTCAAGGTCAAGCATTCACACTTGGACAGGTACAGATAAGGTTCATAGCGGAGTTTAAGCTACCTTAGTCAGAACAAGAAGCTATGTCTGAGTTGCACGAGATCCAACAAAGGGAAGGTGAATCAACTTGGGAATATATCCAGAAGTTTAAATATTCTATAGGTAGGTTAGCACATCCAATCCACGAGGAACATCAAAGAGAATGGTACATTAAGGGATTTCTACCTCTGACACAGATTTTTCTAACACAACAATGGATAGCCACTTTGACAGATACCTTGGAACAATCAATGAAGATTGAAGAAATGGAGGGATACCCTGGGAGCCTGAGAGTGACCAGACCCCCAACAGATGCAAATTTGGTGCAACTACAAGGGCAAATATTAGTGCTTACAGAACAAATTCAAGAATTGGCGATACCTAGACCAGGACCACCACAGGTCTGGTGCATCATATGTTATACAGAAGGACATATGGTGAATGAATGTCCATGAATGAGGGGAATGGAACCTCCTCAAAATCCAATGGGATCCTCACCAAGACCCACGGGAGGAGTTGCACAAGTGTATGCGAATTTACCATTCCATAATCCCACCCCATACCATTCTTTTCCAGGGAGCCAAGCAACACCAACAATTGAGTATTGTGAGATTTCTGAATCCATGGGCATGGGCCGAGACAATGCCCCATCATGCAGAAGTATTCGACAGTACCAAATACAATACATTGTGAGTTCTGTGCATGTACCACACATACTACCAATCAATGTAGAGCGTTGGATGCACTTGCAGACAGGTTGGACCGAACAACATTAAGGGTGAGAAGAGGTCGAGGGAGGTGGAGCTAGAGGAGACTTTAGAGGAGGAAGAACCGAGGGAAGAGGGAAAGAAGATGTTATAACTATGATGAGCAAGGCCATATGGATAGAGACTGTCCTCATCTGAGGCGGTCATGGTGCTCTCACTATAGAACCAATGGGCACACAACTGAAGACTACCCAGAACTAATTGCAAAATGGGAAGATCGGGTACGTCAACGAGGAACTAACCTCATCAGTTCATAAATCAAGAGAGTTAGTAGAGGACAATTTCCCAACCTCAATATCGTCACTCAAGGAGGATCAAAGACAGGAGCTGATGTTGATAATATACCTCAGATCCAGAAAGCAACACCAAAAGAAGACAAGTATGACCCTCTAAAACATAAGTTGTTCTTTAAAAATGCCACAAAAGTATTTCAAAATATCCCTAGCCCTAAGATGCAAGAGAAACCCCCACAACCTATTGTTTACCCTAAGGTTGCGCAAGTACCTGCTTCAGCCCCTGCACCTAGAAACCCTGTAGTCACACCAAGACAACCTGAACAACCTCAAAATGTAGTCGACCTTTGGTTTCAATTATTCTCTAATATTTTTAGAATGACCGATTAACAAAGAAGTTTTTCAATGCACTATACCTAGTTTTAGGGAATGAAGAACCCACATAAGTAGGAATAAGGACCAATCTTCCCGATAAGAGTACTCAGAGGGTGCAGAGAAGGAAATTACAAACGAGAAAAGAATTCAGACTAGTAGCCCAGTTAGACGAATTTGAGATTAAGGATGCCATGTTGGATCTAGGATCCGATGTGAACATTCTGCCTAAAAAGACTTGGGAAGCCTTAGGAAAATCCCAGTTGACATATTCCCCAATCCAGCTAAGGATGGCCAACCAATATTTCATCTTCCCAATAGGAAGACTGGAGAATGTGGAAATAGATGTTGTGGGAGTGAATACTATAGTGGACTTTGAGGTGATTGAGATCATAGGGGATAAGAACCCTTACCCTGCATTACTTGGGATTGATTGGGCATATGAAAACTATGCAGTAATCGACCTAAAGAAAGACACCATTACATTTGAAGCAGGAGGGATCAAGGTTGTTCAACCCTTGGATCTGCATGTAGGTACTAGATGTATAGATCCAACAGACAATAATATGGAGGGAGAAGACTTGGATCAGTTATACACTATAACAGCAGGAACAAGAGAAGATTACATAAATCCTACTGCTGATGGATTGGTAAGTTGGCGGAGTATATAGTCAGTGGACGAAGATTCATAACTGACATTTGAAATTTGGCAGCAAGGCTCATACGAAAGATTCTCAAGGATATGCACAATTGTCAGGGAAACCAGATGGGTTGGGACTGAGGTCGGAGAACACCCAGGATATGATGGTACCTCAGGACTTGATAGTTTTTCACTTAGCATGGAAGAAAAAGTAGTATAGGATCAAAGGATCTCAATACTAGACTTAGCCCTCCAAGATACCCTTGCCAGATGGTGGGCCAATAAAAAAACCTTACTTAGAAACTGGGACAATGTGAAGCAAGCTATCAAGTATAGGTTTCAGAATAAGGAGAAGCCAGAATTAGATATGCAGACAGATTTCCAAGTTGTGCAACTATTCAACGGAGAATCTAATCCTAAAACACATATTGAACAATGCGTAACACAGTGGCAAGTTGCAGAAATACCCTCTCGCTTCTGGGTTTAGGTATTTACCCACTCAATAGGTCCAATCTCGAAAGCTTGGTTCCTACATGAAGAAACCAGAGGATAGACCAATGACTGGAAAACGTTGGAAGATCACTTTTCCAAGTACTTCTCGTTTACAATTAAGTACCCTGAGCTTGAAGTAGTCCTACAAAAAATTAAAGAATTTCTTTTTACAGACAATAGTAATCAGAAATAAAACCCAGTGGTATGTGCAAAAAATAACCGAGAAATTTAGACTAATCTTCACCTAACCTTAGACAAGAAGCCTATGGAATGTTATAAAATTTCCAAGGATTCAGAAAGCTTAGATGATTTAGAGGAATTGAGAAACCTGGCCATTAAAGAGACATAAGGGAACATAGAAATACATAACATCATACCCAGTCAGACTAATAGTTCTTATAACTATCTATTAAAGTTTCACAAAGTCAATATAGGGACCATATAGCAACCTAAGATAGCTATGGTGGGAGACTACTTGGATGAGAAAAATAGTCAAGAAATACAGATTTTGTTGCGGGAATATGAGGATTTGTTCCCAAATACCTTTTTAGAGTTAAAGGGGATCAAAGGAGTTATGGGAGAAATGAAAATCGAATTAAAACAAGAATCCTTGTGGGTAAGCCATCAGGATGAGATGAATTACCACTTCAACTAGTTTGATCTCTACAGGCATTTGAGAAGTGGGCGGTTGACTTCATAGGGCTGATCAACCCCACAACTAAACATTCAAAGGCTATATACATTATTAACGCAAATGACTACCTTACATGTTGGGCGGAGGCAACAATTGTTCAGGACTGCTCGACTGATACTGCTGTTAGGTTCATTTTTGAGAATATTATCACTCGATTTGGATGTCCTAGGAGTCTAACCCGTGACCAGGGAGCTCATTTTATTAGTAGCACTATAACAAAGCTTACAATAGAGTTCTTCATCCAACATCACAAAATCAACCCCTACAACCCGCAAGCCAATGGAACAGTAGAAGCATTCAACAAGATTCTGGAGAGAGGATTAACAAACGTCTGTTGCACAAACCGAGAGAGTTACAAAAATACTATGGCCTTACAAGAAAACCACAAAGAAACTCCACAGGTACACGCCTTTTCAGCTAGTTTATCGAAAAGAGGTTGTGGTGCTTGCAAAATTCATCACTCCGAGTTTGCACATTGCAAAGAGCACCCATATGTCGGAGGAAGAATCAGTTGCAAAGATACTCTTGGAGTTACAGGAACTCGAAGAGACCAGGTTTTTAGCATACTTCCATCAGTCGATTGAGAAAGCAAGGAAAAAAGCTTGGCATGACAAACACATTAAGACTAAACTATTTGTGCAAGGAGACAAGGTTATACTCTATGACAGTTGGTATCAGAAGCATCCTGGCAAGTTGGGCATGCATTGGTTGGGACCATTTATAGTTGTGGAGATCCGACCTTCAGAAGAAGTCAGACTTGCGCAACTGGATGGTATGCTGTGGCTAGGATGGGTTAATGACACTTGTCTAAAACCCTATATGTCTTAGAACTGAGCTAAAAGGACTATTTCTCTAGTCTGAAGGAGCATGTATAGTAGTTAGATTTGAGTTTTATGCAATTTTTGTAAATTCAGTTAATAAAGTCGACATGTGAAGTGTTGCGCCACGACACATAGTTCATTTCCTTTTCTGTTTAAGTGTTGTTTGATGCAGAACTTCTTACTCAACATAGCAGGATCAAAAGCGTAACAAACACATTGATGATATTCATTAATATGACGGGGACCCCTTTGTGGTCGGAGGGAGAACAAATCCTAATGCAATCTGAGTCCATGTGCCACACGAACCTAGTGTAGTCACAACCTTTATTGCCATTACGGTACCCTGTCTAAATTCAGTCAAACCATAAAGCTACGATACACGAAGATGCCATCGGTATTCATGTCGGGATTCTCATTCGTCAAACGTAAAGGTCTGAAATCGACCACGTACCTATCCAACTTGCACAGTAAATTCCAGAATTTCCCAAAAGGATTTACCCCATTAACCCGTCTCGTCGGATAACTCAGATCCAAGTTGTGTCCATATGGTCATTGTGAACAACAATTATTACTAAAATTGCCATCTAAGCCCAAGTATAAATCTCAAAGAACTCGCCATATAACTCATTGTTTTCAAATAACTTAGCAATTTCCGAATTTTGTAGAGAAAGCAAGCCTATGCGATCCTAAAACCCATAGTTGTGACCACCAAATCCTTATTTCACCTTAGAATTGGATCATATCCAGAACCCACAATGCCGAGAGATATAGGAAACCAAGGTGCCATGTCCAAAGACGCAGTCCCAGATGATCCCTACGACCCCTGAGTCAAGGTCATGGGTGATTTAAAGGGGAAGGTGGAGCAGGTCAAGCTCCTTGATCTTGACTTAACAGACCCAGTCTTGTTCCCCAAGATGAACATATACGTCTTCTGGAGTATCGCTCCAGACGCATTGGGAGGCATGGAGTTCGTGCCAAGGCCTGAATTTATCAACCTATTCAACTCGAATATAATGAACCTCAGAGACCTACCAGTGTTCGGTACCACAAGTGATGTTGCGCGGTGCACCAAATTCCTGATCAACAGGGTGCACGACCAAAGTCTCTGGTTGGATAGGCATTATCCAATCCACACAGAAGACATCCATCAACTTACTGGACTGTCCCTCGAGGGTGAAGACGTGTCTAAAGGATTCTAGGGTCCCAGTTAGCACGAAAAGAAGAAAGGGGAGCCTAACCTTTATGAAAGGTTCCACAATCAGAGGGGGGGGGGGACCAAATAAAATTGACCCCATACTACCAGAGACAGTTAGGACTGACTGCTACATCATAGCCAACAAGGTTATGAGGTCACAAGGGATAATGCACGCTGGATGCATTGTGAGTAGCAGATTTTTGTGCCAATGGTGCTGTATTCAATTGGTACAGTTACTTGTTGGAGGAACTACTCATGGCTTGCGAGGAAGCCCAGGAGAAGGGAGGCACCTTCACGTATGTATACCTGTTAATGGCGTTCACAATGCTAAAGTGGAAGCCACCCGCTGGAAGACCATTGGCGCTAGAAGATAAGGGGAGCCTTGTGAATATGTTTGAGCCTTGGAATTCTAGGGAGGACTCGGAGAACACGACCTTCAACAACACTACGTTCTCCAAGTGGTATAACGGGCTGATCGACGCAACATAGAGGTTGCGCATTTCACAGGAGTTCCGCAACTGCAACACCAGGAACATAACTTTTAGCATGAACCAACAACATATGTTTGTATGGCCAAGGAATGCTAACATGTTGGATTTCCATTCGAGGATGATTCTGTTCTATCTAGATGAGGAGGCCTTTGAAAAAGAGGTAATGTCGTGGCCGAGAGTTAAATGAAACCCACACAAGTCGGGAATGCACTACATTTTGCTTGCCAAGCTGCTGAAGAAGAAAGGAAAATAAGTAGGGGTAGGACCGAGCTCAGGCTCATAGTTGCAGAAGAAAGAAGCTCTGACACAGTTGAAATATGAAGAGGAGGAGGAGACGCAACCCTTAGAGCGAAAGAAGAGGACGCTGATGATCTTTCCATAGCTTCTAGAGCAATTCATGTTGATAGGTAAGGATTTCAATGAGATCCTGAGTGTTGCATTCATCACAGAACTAGTGGCAAATAAGTTCAGAACATGGGTCTCGCCAAGTAAAGTTATAAACCCCCAATCCCTTTCATCCGTCATCCCCCGTACTTGCTTAGTGGTTAGAGAAACCCCAATCATCCATATTCAGGACAACCTTGAGCCTCACACCCTTCCATCCACCATCATTACTGATCACCCTCCATCACCACCAAAACCCCATTCGCCACCCCCAGAAACCACTAGTCCACTTGAAACCACTGATCCAGAGCCGATGCAGCTCGATCCCCCAGAACAACTGGAGTGAGAACTCCTAAAAACAAGACTAGAAGTACCATAGTAGATATTATAAGTTTCTAGTCCAAATCCAGAAGTACCAAACTAGAGACTACAACTGACTAGTCCGAACCCAGATGCCCAAGACCAACAAATTGTGCCTTTTGTCTAGAAAAAGGACACTCAAATGGTGGAGGAGCTGCAAGCTCAAAATCCCTAGCACATGTCCTCAACGACCAAGGTTGAGGGTGGCCAGAGAAGCACCACTCCAGAAGGAGATGAAAGTAAAGAAAAGGAGCTACCAACGGTTCAGAAGGAACCAGAGTCAACCTCCAGGCAGAGCGCGACATCCGTATAGGAATAGATGGAGCTGGTTCTCCAAAACCCTCAATAATGCACAGACTTTTTGTAGCTCTACTTATCCAGAACAAAGGTTCTGACACTCCTACCACCAACGTTAAGGTTGAGGCTTGTGCCAGGACCATCGACAGGAGAGGAGGAGGTAGATACTCCTTCAGAACACTCAATGGCCAATGGACTTCCACTGTAGACTCGAGCACCTAGGGACGCAACATCATCTTTTTTTGACCTTGCATAATGGCCAAAAACACACTTGGTTGGAATGATCAGAGCATCAACTGATCAACTGGAGCAGAGGATCCAACATGTAGAGTGGTCTGCCAAGGTCGCAAGGGAGGAAGCGTTCCTTGTGCAAGCATCCAGAAAGCAAGAGGAACATTCCAAGGTACAGGTCGAGCACAGGCTGGAAGGAGTCCAAGAAAGTCTTGATGAATCCTGGCTAGAGATTCATAAGGTTGCACCCCAACTTCCCGAATCTAGTGATGCAGGAGAAACGGAGCACCAGATCAAACTGCTTCAAGGAGCATGGTCACAATTAGCCATTCACACAGAGAATCTAGAATTGTAGTTGTGACAAACTCAACAAGAAGTAGAGCAACAACCTCAGAAGCTGTAGGAGCATATGGAGAAGATAATGTTGTAAGGAAACAATGCCCGAGCAACACTACATAAGTGCACAACTGAGTGCACACAGATTTTCAGGGAAGTCAACGATTGGATGGGAATCATCGCTAGACACAAACAAACCTTGGAGGATGTGTGCACCAGAATCCACACGTTGAATGAAGAAGTTGCAGCTATGATGGATCCACTGGAGCAACAACAAAAGTTCAATCAGATCTAGCAAGCAAACAATGAACTGAACGCCCTATTTGAGGCGCAATCCATAGCTAAGAAGGAGCTGTGTGACTTATGGCCTGTCGTTCAAACACTTTATATGAATATGCATCAAGTCGATGCAACAACATATTCTGAATGGAACTCGTTGGTCGCATCCAAGCCCAAGGGATGTACTACAGAGGTGATCCAACAGTTCGTCGTCGAGGCCTCACTCCTTGCTAGGAAATGGTAGGATAAAGTTGGGAGCTTTCAAGAAGTGAGGAAGCGGGCCTTGGAGTTGGTCCCATAGTTGGGCCCTTTGTTTGAAGAGGAAAAAGAAGAGAAAGTGCAAGCGGAAGAGAAAAAGAAAGAGGAAAATGAGGACAAGGGAAAACAACAGTTGCTCCTGGAAGCTACGAAAGAGCCGAGTACTTGAATCGAGGGCGACTCAAGGTTTGTGGTCGGAGCTTGTTGGGCCCTTCGTTTTTGGGGAAGGAGTTACGCAAGAAGGAATACAATCCCATTTTTGGCCTAGTATGAGTTGCACAAGCTATAGAAGAAGCTGGATACCAAAGCAAGGAAAAGCAACAAAAATCAGTTGTGAAAAGGGCAACGTAACACCAACAAAGCAAAAGTGGTTGAAACAGAACAAGAAAACAGGCAAGCCAAAGCCAGAAGACACGACTTAGATTATATATAGGGATGAATATGATTGTAAATGATTGGGTCATGGTTTTGTAAAAGGGTTGTTGGATCGTGATTGAAAAAGGGTTTGGTCCGATTCTTCCCGCGTTGCAAGGCTAAGGTCATAGTTTTTGTTGTTTACTGCTGAGAATTCATATTTTGAATCTGTAATGTAATATATATACCATTTTGGAAGTTAGAGCTATGCGACATGAGTCCAGAGCCAGGAGTTTGTAACAGAGCGTTACTGTGTATCTTTGAGATTGTAATGGAGGAAGACCTAAAGATAATATATGAAGAAGGATCCAAAATTTCCAAATATGTTGTGTCTTTCTGTGTTTATCCTTATGCATTGTATCTTTACAATACTTCTTTATGGCTCATAAGTTCCACATGATGTCTCTCTGTTTGAACGATTTTCTGCAACATAAGTAGCTCCAGTTCTTGTGTATATGAGTTCATATATGTTCTGTAGTTAGATGTCTTGCGCAAGATCAGGATGAATCTTGAAGGTTCTATGAATCCTCCTAAGTATTTTCCTTTCCCTTCCCTATCCTTTTGTCTCAACAATGCTTCTGGTGAGAATTCTTCTCTTTGGAGGAGATGAATATGCCAACGCTCTACACTACTCGATACCTTTTGTTGGTAATCTGAGAAGGACCCTAGTCTGATCAATCTTGCGCCAACAATAATAAGTCCATCCAACCTCCCGTTTTCACAGAAAGAGATATGATCCTAGTCTATGATCAAGATCGCGACAAACTTGGGGACGAAAAGTTAGAAACCATGTGGCACGAGCCATACATCATAAAACATATTTTACACAGAGGCGCCTACAAATTAGTGGATTACAATGGGTTTTCTCTCAGTGAGCCCCGAAATGTTCTTTACCTCAAGAACTACTATGCATAGAACATCTCGCATGTGTGATTTGTACATTATTGTACTATATGCTTTTGATATGGTGTGTCTTTTCTTTTGTGTGCATGAGTTTTTCCCCAACTGATTATACTTTTCTTTGTGATTAAATGCACATATGACATCATCCTTTCCCATCTATGTCGGGTTTGTGGATAGCGCTAGTCGACATACCCAGAATATCACTTATGCATCTTGGGTCATCTACCATTCTGGCGAGTTGGTGAGTTCAAAAGGAATTTTCCTCGAATATGCGACCAATAACATTGTAGAATATCATGCCATCATCAGACTTTTAACCGAAGCCTCTCCTCTAGGTATATCTCAGTTTATTATCAACCTTGATTCTTAACTCGTGGTTCGTCAACTAAACCGTGAGTATGCCGTTCGTAACCCAGTTTTACTACATCTCCATCTAAGGGTTCGACACCTCAAAAGATCTTTTGAATTTCTAGAATACAGACATATATTGAGAGAAATCAATACGATTACAGATTCGTTATAAAATTATATGTTAGATTGGTATATTGTGCATAGATAAACATTTGGGACATAAAACATATAAATAAACAAATCACATAAAACAAAAATACGATATAAGTAGCCACCGCAAAACTCGTTTATATATAAAGTTTTTGTTAAAATACATATTCCAAAAATACATAACAGGGAAAAACATGGGCCTTTATGCCCATATAAAAATCATAAAAGAGTAAAGGTGTATAGAGGCTCTACTCGTCTTCCTGCACCACATTGTGCTCAACATAACACACTACTGATCTCACCACTCGTTGTAGAAAATGAATTTGACCTTCAGGGACCCAAAATGTATGTCTATGAAGGTGTAGGGCACATCTTGCATCCTCATGGAAGGAACACCCATGGTCAAACCACAGAGGTTCCTCTCCACCTCTTGGAGTCCTCCTACTTCGACGTCATGCTCTGCTACTGCTCGAGAATCTCCACGATGTCCTAATGCTGGAATCTCTGTCGGACGTGACACACCTCTGTCTACATGATGAAAACAAATGATTCAGATCCCTCGTCGCACAACCAAAAACATATAAAAAATAAAAATATTGTTACTCGTACCTGATACATCCCACTGTGCACCCTCGGGAAGCACTAAATCTGCACTGCCCCTGAAATCCACCCCATCATACAAAAAATCCTTGATAATCACAAGCTGCCTCCCCCACCATGAAAAGAGGTCAGCAGTAAATTGAAAGGCCGAGGGTTCATTCCCCAACCTAGGGGAAATATTATTCCACAACTCCATATGGGGCTTGGTCGTGGGGTGTGATATCAATGCAACCTGTGGTTGCATCTATGGAACTCACTCCAAGAAAAATGAGACTAAGAAGGATCCATACCCAAACTAGTTTTTCCTGCCCGTTCGACATTTGGAGATCTGCTCCTTAATGTTCCTTAAAATCCCTACACTCCAGTTGAATACCCTAGGCCCCAAGCACTGAATGACATAAGATATCTGAGACTTGAAAGCGAGATGGGCGCTAGTACTTCCTGCCAGTTTTGTAATAACAAAGAGGATGGATCGAAGAGATAAATCCATCACTTATTTTATGAAAATCCTCCCTCTTACCAAGTGTGACCCTAGTATGTAGTATTTGACAACATATGGCTCTCTGGGCTGTGGAGTGGGTTGATGTCCAGTCAAAAGAATAGGTGCTCCTCTCCTTGAGATCCCCATTAGAAAATATACATCATCCATGTCAATATCAAGCATGTGTGGTCCTATTCAGAATGCTTCCTCGTCATTATCCCATAATCCGATCAAATATTTCAGTAAAAGAACTTCTTTCCTCATATTTTGGAGCTTGAAATACTTTAACAAGCCACAATTTTGTAAGGCCTCCCTCGCTTGAGGGTCTTGTAAGGCAACAATGTCATCAAATTTATGTTCTCTTTCTTTCCATTCAATCATGATTAGCTATGAGGAAAACATGTAAAGTCATAAATTAATCATCATTAGCTAAGTTTTCAAAAGAAAAATTGCCCTTTTTCTAGCCTAGTTATTTTTATTTTTGTGCCCAATGCTCCTTAGAAGACAAGAACAGAGCGCTAGCGCTAGCACTCCCTAAATGCATATACTGGGGCATTGAAATCGTGATCGACGCTCCCCTCGATTACTTGAGGGAGAGCCAATCTAGTTTGACACTCTAGGGCTTCCCAAGGAGCCCAAACACATAAATTAAAGGCTGAAATTCAGTAAAAAAACTTGTAAATGAATGAGGAAGAGGAAAGAACCAACCTGATCTAGACGGATTAGAAAACGGTTGCCCACAACTCTGGCAATCAACGCCCGAAAATCACTCCAAAAGAGGAAAAAACTCAAAGAGAAAAGGAGAATAGTAAAACAAAAGGTGAAAATGACTTTTTTCCCTAGTTTGATTTTTAATATGTCCAAATTTAGTCATTTTTTCCTCCTTTTTCACATATTATAAAGTTTATTTTTGGGTTTTTTGTCATTTTTTGAGAAGTTGCTAATACCTTTTGCCCAAAACAACTTGATGAACAATATTACCAACTTAACGAGAACCGTGACCTCAAAACGAGAACTCTAGCCCCCAAAACTCATATTTTTGCATAAAAAACATGAAAATCAACCCCAAATCAAAAAGTGGTGCTAATGGTAGCACCATTTTTTCAAACGAGGTCAAAATTATAACATTTTCAAGCATGACCTTCAAAACTCATACAATAACTTAGAAAAACCTTAAATTAACACCTAAATAAAAAAGTGACAATAACTAAAGCAAAAAGTTTTTTCTAAACATTAAAATTATGGCTCATTTCAACCTAATTGAAACTGTGGTTTTGACAATAGATCCCTATGCAAAAAAAAAAAACCCAAAATTAGATACAAAATGGTCACTTAAAAATTTATTTACTAACATTTTTCTTCTTCTTCTTAAATTTACATTAAAAAATAAATAAATAGAAAGGACACAATCTTTGCAACTTTTTTTTTAAATGAAGCAAAAAACACATTAAGAAAATATATTCAAAACCCAAATTAAAAAAAACCCGAAAAAAACCCTCCCCCAAAAAAACAAAACAAACATTAAAAAAAAGTAAAAAAAAGTAAACCTTAACGAAAACATTATATTAAAAATTTAAAGAAAAACAAAATTGAATCATAAAAGTTTATAAAAAATAAAAAAATAAAATAAAAAACATACTTTATATAAAAAATTATATATAGTTTATATATGGACTTAAAAATTATATATAGTTTATATATAAACTATATAATTATATATAATTTATATATAAACTATATAATTATATATAATTTATATATAATATAAACAATATAATTTATATAATTTATATCTAGTAAACAATATAGTTTATATGATCATATAAACTATATATAGTTTATATATAATACAAATTATATAGTTTATATATAATATAAACTATATATAAACTATATAGTTTATATATAATACAAATTATATAATAATAATAATAATAATAATCTATTTTTAAGGTCACGGTCAAGTCAACACACCAAATTGGTGTATGAGACCCCCTTGTTTGTGGGACAAGGGACCCCCCTCCTCTTAACGATTTGATTGGTAAGGTCTACGAAGGTATACATACCCTACCCCCTCTGGATTTCAACCTGTGACCTCTTAAGAAGAAACACATGTTCTTAACCATTAGGCCCACTCAGGCTGTATATATAAACTATATATAAATTATATAGTTTATATATAATACAAACTATAATTCATATATAGTTTTTAATTTTTTTTCATTATATATATATATATATTTTTTTTGTTGGGTAATTTTAAGTTTTTCTATTTTT